>JAMWEH010002571.1:0-15081 GCA_024721245.1 Mitragyna speciosa | reverse complement strand
TTTTGCAATTACTGCATCACATATTTCACATCTTGGTATAACCTTACAGAGACTTTGAAAAGTTTGAACATTTTGAAGGTTGATAACGCAGGGCGAAAGAACTGGTATCGTATTCTGTGAATAATTCAGTAATTATATTTTGATGTTCATATGCTTCTGAGAGTTTTGCCTTTTGGTCATTTACTTGAACAGAAAACCAGTTCATGTTATTTGCAGCGTGAAAAAGCATTAGTATCTGGAGACGTGAGGAGGGAAATTTTTCCTTAAATCATGCAAAAATTATTCTAATTTTCATCTCTTTTACCTTTGTATGTTTCCACAACTGCTATGGTCTGTAATTTCATAAATACATTTTATTCTTTAAAACACTTCAATGTAAATTTGGCAAGGTTTTAGAGTGTTTTGGCACTTCTTTCCCAATTTTTAGTTTAGTTATATAAATGGTTCTTTCTTTTGACGGTATTTACCTGATTCTAGTTTTTGCCGGATGTTCAAAACATGTTTCACACGTAAACTTCCAGATAATTTAAACTACTTGGAGACTTAGTCAAGCTTGTCTCTGGCCTTAAACCGTGTCACAATGTTGGTTTCAGGATGCTTTTTTGCTATGGGACACTTATGGCTTCCCTTTAGATCTTACTCAGGTATTGGAGACCTATGCTCTCTCTCTCTGTGTTTTTTTTTTTTTTTTTTTTGTTGGGGGGCGGGGGGTGTTGTGTTTGCATGTGCGCTTGTGTATTGTGGCAGACTGCCATAACCTAAGCTACTGTTCTTTGGTTTTACCAATTAATGGCTGAAGAAAGAGGCTTGGTGGTTGATGTTAACGCTTTCAATATTGCCATGGATGAGGCAAGGGAAAGATTAAGAAATGCTCAGAATAAGGCAGCCTTTATAGCTCTCTTCTTCAAATGATTGGATTTACATTAATCAGAGTGGGAGCTCCCATCTGTATTTTTGGTTTATAATTGGGTAGGGTTTTTCTCTAACTTGTATTGCAGTTTTTCCATAGAATGGCTTCAAAACAAATGTCTGAACAAAGTTGAGAAGGGCTTTTTCTCTGACATGCTTATGCTTTTCTGTTTGCATTCTGGTGTAATTGCTGGCATTCTAAAAGTATTCCACTGTGCCCCTGCTTCCTGTTTGTCAGAAAATTCTTAACAAGAAGGAACTACTAGATGCCTTTAGAGAAGAAATGAAAGAACCACAATATAGTTTATCCAACTAATGGTATTACCTGGCTATTAAAGATCTCTGGTGATTCTTTCTAGGTATTATTTCAGAATACGAAATGTGAATATGCATAAAGCAGCATCGTGTAAAACTTTTAGCGACATAAAGCAGCATGGCTTTTTGTTTAGATAATTATCATCAAATAGTATCCAGTCAATTTTATGTTCCCCAAGCTGTACTGAAATTGAAGTAAAAAACAAATATTGAAGAAAATAGACATCATAATGTTTATGTTATTACAAATTACAGTTTAGACAACTGAAAACATTTCTTATCTATTTCAACTTTGCTTTTTCGTTTCAGGATCATGAAAGCGTGATAAAAGCTATTTTTTTTTGGGGGGGGGGGGGGGGGGGGAATGAGTTCTTTGAAAGGGCTTCTGGTGATTCTGAAGTTGGTATTATTACCGAATCTACAAACTTCTATGTACAGCAAGGTGGTCAGGTAAATTTCTGTCAGTCATATTCAGCTATTTATGGCTTGAAATTGGTGAACTTAATTGATATTAATGTACTAGTAGCTTGAATAGTTAGCTAAAGATTAACTAGAAAATCATCAAATTGAAACCTCCCCCTCTCTTCTCTTCCTGAATGTCTTATGACTGTCCAGCATGAACTTTTCTATAGAGAGACATATATTTCAAAATAGGTTGATTTAGAATATCTTTTGAGTGGAAGAGACCTTTTTAACTGCGAGAAATGCTTTTGATCTATGCGTAGTGTCCTTGGTAGTTCATTGTCCTTCTGATGCTAATTTGATGATTGGAGTGTTTATTGTTCTGATGGAGGTATTTTGGTCAATGGATCCCAGCTGATAGCTAAGGTTTTTGGTCATCTTTTATTTGGGTTTTCACAAGTGTAGTGAAATACTATTAAATATTTTCCCCAACTCAGGACCAAGTATTCATCATCCTATATTTCCTGGATTATTATTTTGGTTGTCTCCAGGTCTTGTTTGCGAAGAGATAGTTGTATTTTTGTTTTGACAGAGTTGAAAGTTAATTTGAGTTTTAACTGGAGTTGTAAAATTTTTCTCTTCCTTTTATTCTCTTTTTCGAATATCACGACAAGAAAACAGTTTTAATCATTTGTTGTTTGTAGCTATTACCTTAAACCATTAGATCTTATGCTTGTCATTCCTCTAAGGGCCTGTTGATGCAGCATAAAAGCTGATGATAGGAAAAAAGTGTAGATTTATTTATTTATTTATTTAGACTTAAGTCTTACTGGATTTGGGCAGAACATCACAGGATTAACAGTTGAAGAAAATCTGGACAAAAAATTAAGAAAACTCTAGGAATTGAAAAAAAGGATTGTATATCATTAAAAAAACATAGCATGTTTATATGTGTGTTAACCCTAGCATGTAAAACAAGAACTATCCTAGCTAATTCTATGATTTGTGGGTGCAGGAACTATCCTGTCTAATCCCATGATTTGTAGGTCTCTTAAGATTTTTTTTTTGTCTAAAATATCTAATAGAATGTACTCAGATTCCTTCCTGAAATATCTGACAAAATGTACATGGTTTTTCCATACTTCTATTTCCCAATACAGTTGTCTGAAAAACTAAACTAATCAACACTTTGGTCTGAATATCAATAAGTTGACTATATGTTGGCACATAGGGTGTACAGATCGATTTACTCCTTAAAGTGTTTGTCAACTGCAATGTGCTTCTCTTGGTCATGTTGAACCGAATTGTGAGCAATGCTAATTGCAGTTTTGTGTCCAATAGTCGTATAGGACCATCCTGCATAATCTTCAAATCTTCAAAAATAATCTTCAACCAAAGTAGTTCGCATATACCTAGAGCTATTGCTCGAAATTCAGCCTTTGCATTTGACCAAGCTACCAAACTTTGCTTCTTACTACTAGATTTCCAACGAGAAAGGTGCAATATTTTGAGGTTGACCTTCTACTGACAATGGATCTAGCATAGTTGGTATTAGTACATGCCTCAAGCATCAAGTCTCCATTTCTTCTAAATGAGATACCTTTCTCTGACGTTCCCTTGAGATATTGAAGTATCGTGTGAGCTGCTTGCAGATGAACTTCCCTTAGATTGCGTAGACTTGCTAATTACATACTGCAAATGTTATGTCTGGTTGTGTACAGGAAAGAGGAATGTGACTCTTCGCAACACACTGATACATTTGTCTATCCATTGTGGCATCTTCTTCTGCTTTACCCAGCACAAGATTTGGATCCATAGGGGTGCTTGTTGGTTTGCATGCTATCTTGCCTATTGCTTCAAGGGGATCTGTAATATATTCTAGTGAGTGATAAAAATTCTTTTCCTGGAATGTGCAACCTCAATCCTGAGGATCTTGAACTCTTTAGGCAAACATCTACTCAACGCCATTCTTGCTGTACCATTGTCATTTGTTGCTATTATGTCATCAACATACACTCGATGAGCTGTAACTCCCCCTGAATGAGAGTGTTTAATAAACAATATATGAGGGGTTAGGGATTGGTTCCTCATCCAAAGGATCTAGATTAGACTCATGAACCTGCATAGGGTCAAGGATGACCATCTTTTTTCTTGTGAACATCTTGCCTTCTCTGAATCTTACATCACCAAGGGTATAATCAAGTTGGGTCTTTGGTGTTACATGTACAAATTCGGATAGCATTTTGGGCATGGGCAGTGTTTCAGGCGCTGGTTCGGTTCGGATTCTAATACGTTCTACATTCCTGAAATGTATCCTATCAAATATTTTACATTTTCTATGATTATCTCTATTCCAGCTATTTCAGGGAATCCTCTTTAATATGAGAAAATTCCTATTATGACAATGCCGATTGAATCAGTGTTATTAGCTGTGAATTTGAAACTTTTTGTATTTACCGTCTCGTCAGATGATATGATGGGTCAACCATAATAAGAACTAGAACTGTGTGGGTCCTTAGTATTTGATCTGAACAAACTGGTATCGGATTCGACACAGTAAAGAATAAAAAATCAAGTAAAAAACTTTCCTTATCTTTCCTGGTTGGACTCTCCCCCTGAAGATAAGAATTAGTGACATAAGATTCATGTTCATTGAATGTTACATCAACCGAGGCATAGAATTTCTCCGAGGGAGAGTGGTGACATTTGTACCTTTTTCTAAGTTGTACCTTTTTCTGAGTTGACTAACTCACAAACACACTTTAGGGCCCTTAGATCTAATTTTCTCTTATTTTGACTATGAATATGAACAAAGTACACATTCGAAGGCCCCAGGGACAAGATTATTGGTGGTTTTGAGATTCGGGTAGAATACTGAAAGAGTCCGTAGGACTCTTGAAACCGAAGACTTTAGAAAATAGCTGATTTATAAGATGAGTGGCTGTAAGAACTGCTTTCCACATAAAATGCCTTGGACATATTTTTTTAAAACAATAGGGCTGTGGTTTTTTCAAGGAGGTGGTCATTTTTTCTCTATGCTACATCATTCTGTTATAGAATCGAAACTCAAGATGATTCATGGGCTATACCTTTTCTCTAGAAAAATGGTAAGTGTTTGATTGAAAATAGTCCCTAGCATTATCTGACTTGGATCTTTTGAAATTGGTTATAAATTGATTTTTGGTCATAGAATAGAAATTTGAGAGTGTGGAACTAACATTAGACTATGCTTGAGCAGAGAAATCCAAGTTATGCGAGTACAATCATCAATAAAAAAAATAGACCATCTTGCCTTGAAAACGTTAGAAATAGTGGATGGACCCCAATTATCACTTTGCATAAGATAGAAAGGAATTCTTTTATTGCTTATTGGAAAATGTGTACAATCGTCCTTCTTGAGTCCTTGTCTTGAAATACACAATGACGATTGTGAACTACCACATTGCAACATAAATCATGAGTGAATTTTTGAATTGAGACAAGGTTAGTGGATAATTTGAAAAAAGGAAGAAAGTTTTTGAGGGTTATTGATGGGCTCACTTTGACGTCTCCTGCACCTTTTACAGTTGGTAGGGTATTTTTCTGCTGCTTGGGCATGGTGTATAAGTTGAAAAGTGTTTGGGTGAGTTGATCATATGTTCACTGGCTGATGGACCTAGGAGTTAGCAAAAGTTATATTTGTGGCATTAATCCAAAGGAAATTTAAACTCACTTGACTATGCCAAATACCTGAAGGCCTTTCAAGGCTGTTCATAAGAGAATTCACCTTCTAAATCTCGTCATGATTGAGGCCACTCAGCTCTTGTGGTGCTGATTCCTCTGGAGTGCTTGAGATGCTACAGACACAGGAGCCTATCAATTGCCCCAAGGCTAATCTCCTATATGGCTGCAATCATGAATTGAAGGATTTCCATGAAGCTTCTAGCATTTGTCACGAGTGTGACAATGCTTTTTACAGTAGGTACACCATAATCCTTCTCAGTTTTGACAATTTTTCCCGCTTCAAGAGCTGCTCCTTTTGGTATTTTAGTGGTTGTTTTAGTACCACTGAGCACCGTAATCAAGCCATCCATGCTCTCTGATTCAAGCATTACTTGTTTCCCAAGAATATGAATTCTAATTTGATCAATTTCAGGGTTAACTACAAGAAGGAAGTCATATATCCGGTTGTGCTCAATGAAATCCTTTAGCACGGCTGCATCTTCTGGACATTTAGTCTTTATTGCCCTATAATGGTCAAGTTCCTGCCGTAAGGACTTCAATTGGTTGGCATACTCAATGACAGTTCTATTCCCCTGTTTTGCAGCCGTCATCTTCACCTTGACTTCATATATTTGAGCGGCACCTCTTGCCTTTGATTAGGCTTGTTGAATAGCATCGCAGATCTCCTCAGCAGTTGCCAAGAACATGCATGTATCATTTATTTCAGGCACCATTGAGTTCCATACTCAAGCCATAATCATGGAGTTTTTTCATTCCATGCTGCAAAACGAGGATCTACTGATTTACGTGCTGCATTTGTGAGTTGGCTTATATTTCCTTCTCTTTCAGAACCGTGGTTGAGACCATATTAGATGATCTTTTCTGTCTAGCTTATAAGCTAGCTGAATGCTGTGCAATTCACCCGGTTGTTGGGTTTGAATTACCTCCTCAAATTGAGCCGTGGTAGTGATTTCTCATGCCTTTGACATCTGGCTTGTCAAAATTTCCAGGCAATGAAAGGCTGGTTTACATGAAAAATGTTAGCAATAAAAACTGTAGGGCAAAAATATCTGATGACAATGAAGGTTAATTGAACTGAGTTGTACAATACCTTTGAAAATTCAACAGAAATTTCCCAAAACGCTTACAGAAACGATCCCAAGAGATTCTGCTCTGATACCATCTCAAGAATTGAGAAAAGGATTGTTTTTCATTGGAAAAATACAATACAGTAAGGCTGTTTGTGTACATTTTAACCAAGCATGTAAAACAGAAACTATCCTATCATATCCCATGAAATACGGGTCTAATCCCATGATTGATTTGTGGGTATCCTGTCTAATCCCATGATTTATAGGTCTCCTGAAAGATTTTTTTTCCCTAAAATACCTAACAGAATATTTGTGGATTTTTTCCTAAAATATCTAGCGGAATATGCAGTCTTTCCACAAAAACTGCTGAAACTCGATTTAAAGAAGGAGAACAAATTAGGAAATTTTAGAAATCACTCCTAGGCATGTTTAGGTATCACACCCAAGGCTAGATTTTATCACTCAACCTACATAAGGTCTGCGGAATTTTATTTTATTCTCCTCATGGAGAAGTACAGTATTTATTGACTCCTAGACCAAATCCCATTCAATTAGGATTCACTCCTTAATTTGAATAGGAACATGACTCCTTTTCTGACGCTATCATAAAGAATTCCTTATTTAACTCGACACGAAGTACTAAAATGGTAATTATACAACCAGAAAATTCCTGCAGAAAATAAATTACTAAATCCTCCCATGTACTAAAAATTTAGTCTTAGAACCCATAAAAAATTAAATGCCTATTTGAATAAAATAAAGTAAGACTCTTGAAATATAAACTAATCCAACTTACAAGCAGGCTTCCTGTCATCCAAGCTTGCAAATCAAAGCTTCTGCTTGCAAAATATTCTTGCCACACCTTGTATAGACTTTACTTGACTGCTGCAATTTGTCTCCATTATCTGTTCTCCACTGCTAATCAGCTAACTTTGTTTTGAGACATTCTTGTATACTTTTTGTTCTTTGGCGTTTGACATGTGCAAGGAGTGTATCTGTGTTATATATATTTTACAGTTTTGGAAGCTTTAAACTGTTGATATCACAAAGTCCGGGAGCACAAATTTTTATACCTTCCATAGAATAACTTTCATAATAATTTCTGTTGTCTGCTTTTTGATGTATCTGCATGTGCAAAAAAAGAATGTAATGCTGAAATTTATTATATTTAGTTTGTTGCTGTAATTTGGTGGTTTTAAAATTTTGCATGATCATTAAATGATGACAGTCCCATCATGTATAAATTTTCTGCATGCATTTCCCTTCACACCTGCTCATGTTCACTTTACTAGGAACTTTGTTATAGGTTAGTATAACCTATGGACTAGGTTCCAACATGCTTTTCTACATCACTTTGGAACTTTTTGAGCATTAAAGGCAGCTATGTTGAAGCATTAATGAATCCTTTTGCAGTTATGTTACTTATTTAATGTCATAACTTGCCCTACTGGAAGTTATAGATTTTTATTCATGTTTATTGTTTTGTAGTAGTTATTTTGCATATTGTGATATGGAGATATTCTTACATCTAATGCTGTTCTTTTGGCCAATAGATATATGATACTGGATATCTTAAAGGTCCCTCAGGATTGTTCCAAGTTAGTGATGTTCAAATCTTTGGAGGATTTGTTGTTCATATTGGGTCTTTATGTGGAAAGGCTGATAGATTTGGCATTGGTGATAGAGTAATTTGTAAGGTGAGATTCCTTTAAGTTGCATCTTGCATGTGCATGAAACTGCCATGCATATCTTTTCGTTGTTTCTCCTAACAGTTATTCAGATCTTGATGAATTGAGCAGGTTGAATATGATAGGCGTGCCCTTATTGCTCCAAATCATACCTGTACACACATGTTAAATTTTGCTTTAAGGGTAATTTTCTTAATGGGAAAAGTCATTTTGTTCTGACTACTCGTATTTTGTTAAAATTTTTCCAACTTTTCTGTGGTTTCATTTTTGGACCAATGGGGTTGAACGCTTGAAATTGCTGTGAGCTGAGTGCAGGAAGTACTTGGAAACCATGTGGATCAGAAAGGTTCTATTGTTCTTCCTGAAAAACTGAGATTTGACTTCTCTCATGGTCAGTTAGCCCTTAATCATAAGAGTAGAAGACAGCATATTTTCATGCTTTATATTCTGAATAAATTTATTGTATCATCGTAGACTGTGTGTAAAAGATTCTTATTTTTATGCTTTGAATTCTGAAACAGGTAAGCCTGTAAAGCCTGAGGAACTTAGAAAAATTGAAGCTATTGTGAATGAACAGATTAAAGCTGATATGGATGTATTCTCAAAGGAGGCAAAGTTAGCTGAGGCAAAGCGCATTAATGGTCTACGGGCTATTTTTGGAGAAGTAAGCTTCATATTTGACTGTGTCATATGCTGGAATCAGTTTTGGCAGTTAGTGTCATTTAAGAATTTGTTCTTGTGAAAATCTCTTTGGAATCACTTGGCAATTGAATATTATTTGTTCTTGTGAAAATTTCATTTTTGATCGCATTACTGATTTTTTCTACAGGTTTATCCTGATCCAGTTAGAATAGTTGCAATTGGTCAGAGTGTGGAAGATCTGCTAGGCTGATCCAGAGAGTGAAAAATGGTTATCAATATCTGCAGAGCTCTGTGGAGGTACATGTTGCATTAGTAATGGTTTTCTATTGGAACTTCTGTATGTTCTTCTCTTAAACTTAATTTCACTTATTTGTTCAGGGACGCATACTTCAAATGCACGAGAAGCCAAATCATTTGCTCTTTTATCTGAAGAAGGAATTGCTAAGGGAATTCGTAGAATTACTGTTGTTACGATGGATTATGCTTCCAACGCTATGGAATTGGCTTCCTTAATTGAGCAGGAAGTGAATGAAACATTTAAGACTGAAGGAAGCTTACTGGAACAGGTTGATGCTTGTTCGCATGATTCTTTTGAAATGATATCACTTGAAAGGGTTTCCTCTTGGTTTGCTAATTACAAAACATCGTTTTATTTTTATTGTATTGGTATGCTGATACTATTTTTGGTGCCCATGCGCTTGAATCTTCCGTAGTGATGAATTTGGAACGCAAACATAGATTGTCATTTTGGATGTCTGCCACTCATTCTGGAAAACTATTGGAGAAATCTATTGAAACCCACTCAGGACAATGGGTTCTGCCTATCATCTGAATCTCTTATCTTTTTCTTTTCCAACTGACGTGCGGTCTGCTTGCTTACTCCAATATGCATGATGGTTCATTCTTTTTAACATAGATTATCATTTTAGATTTATTGAAAACCCACTCAGGACAATGGCTCTGCCTATCATCTGAATCCCTTATCTTATTCTTTTCCAACTGACTTGTGGTCTGCTTGCTTACTCCAATATACATGATGTTTCATTCTTTTTAATCCTTTTGAACGTCTTTTTCAAGGGGGGCAAAATCTCTATTTCGTGGGCTTTCCACTTCCAAATGCATCGTTTATGCTAGGGTTAGAGTTCAATTCTGTACCCTGATTAGATCATCCTCATTGTTAATACTCTCCTGACAAGATTTTTGTCCATTTATTATTGTTAGTAAATTTGCTATCCTCCTATTATAGCCATTAGCATGCACACATTCTCACTTGGGCACAAATAAAACATTGTGAGTCCAGTTGGGTCTCTATTTTGGGCTTAGTCCGGGTGTCCATTTAGAGTATCTGTGTGGATAGCTGATAGACAGATGAAGCTATGCAATTCCTAAACACTTGACCATGATCTTTTCTATGCGTTGTACTACTTGGTGTATATGAAAAGACTTAGAACCTTATCTCAGAGCACGCACAAATGCACTACCTTAAACAGGAAAACACATACTTGTTCTTTATTATTTTCTGTTCAGCGGGCATCTTTGTAGATCCTTTTTTTGTATTCTAAAGTTTGGTGCTTGAATGGTTTGCATTTAAAAGATATATTTAAGAATACAGTTCCAGTTTAACTTCCATTTCTGAGAAACACTAAATATTACTCACTCCCAAGGGAAAGAGAAAAAGAATCTGCTTTGGATCTTTCTTGGAAAATTTGTAGCTTCTGGAAAGAATCTGGAGTATGTGTAGGTGGGTTACCTTAAACAGGAAAACACATACTTATTAGTAGGCATCTTTGTGGACCTGCATTTCTTTTTTATTTTTTAAAGCTATGTGCTTCATGAATGGTTTATGCATCTGGAAAAAATATATTTGAGAATACAATTCCAGTTTAATTTCCATTTCTGAGAAACACTAAATATTACTCACTCCAAGGGAAAGAGAAGGAAAAAAATCTGCTTTGGATTTCTCTTTGAAAATTCCTAGGCACCTGGAAAGAATATAGTTTCCTCCAAAAAGTTCATCTCGTGCATAGATCCATGAAATTGCAAAGTGAGTTAGATGTGGCTGAAAGAGAGGATAATTTAGTTTTCTTTGTGGCTAGAAACGTTCAAGTGAGGTAATGGTATCTTTGGAATGGTTTGGTGAAATTTTCTGGGTCTCTGTCTTCTCTCTGGATGGTAAATTATAGACTCAGTAATTGATGCCGTATTATTTTTTTGGATACAAGAGGGGCCAAGAGAAGTAAAGGATGGAAGAGGGGGTTGGAAATTATGGGCAGTTAGTGGCCAAATAACGGTTATGATGGAGAGAATTGTTTTTGCAGCTTCAAAATGGTACTCGCATTTTTTCACCCACTAGTGGCCGGATTCTGGTTTTGGTAAAAACTTGTCTACTGGAAATCTTTATAATGTATTTCACCTAGTGTTTTGTCCCTCCCATTGTGTAAAAGTGATTTGTTCTCAGCTGCTGATTCTCCTGCAGAACATCTTGCAATTACTGTAATCGGATGTGATTTTGATTAATTGCTGGTCATTGGCGTGTTAAGGCCATGTTATGGAAGTTTGGACTCTCAGTAGTTCCTCAGTAGTCGTTAATGCATGTTAAAAACACATGTTAAACCATATTAGTCTGTCTAGCCTGCCTTTTCTTAGTAATCATTACAAGGTGAAATTGATCATTACAAGATGTTTCAATTTCACCTTTTTATGGCTCAAGGAAATTTGTTTGTTGCTTAAAGTTTTTTCAGATTATGTAAATGAAGTATTACTAATTTCTATGTCATGGCTACCGAATTCAATTAATATTCATAATTAATGGTCTCATCAATTGTCACATTTGTTCATTTTTCCGTGCCTTGTAAGTGGTTTTTTGGTCTATTGGCTTGTCTTTAGATGTGTCTGAGCATGCAATCCTTGAATATAGGCATCAACTGCCTGCAATCCAATGTTATGGCAGCAAACTGATGAGTGGCGTGATTCTCACCATCAAGTCAGCAACAAATCGTGCATCACAGTCAACTTCTATGCATCTTAAATTTAATGGAATAAGCAACTTGCTGAGCATCAGCTTTGGGCTATCATGTTAATTGTTCATTTGATTTCACATTTCTTAGTGTTCAATTGCTTTCATATCCCCATTCTTTGGGATTACAGTTTTTTATATATGAAATGATCTGAAGCACATGCAGTTTTGCTGCTAACCTTCTAGTTATGGGTTTTTTTTATTATTTTTCCATTTTCTTTTTTGTTCTTGATCACATGAGTTATCATTGAGTTATATCTCCTTTTGTTGATTCCAGAGAGTCACTAAGTTGAATGGTCGTGTGGAAGGTGCTGCTATTCCAACAGTTAAGAAGGTTGATCTCAAGGCCAAAATTTCTGTACTTCAGGTACTTGTTGTGCTGCTTTTTGTATCTGCGTGGTTTTTCACATGGTGTCCTTTTGTTATTGTTAGGATAATATAACGTAGCAGAAAGTAATCTTTGTTTTCTGGCAGAATCAAGTCATTAAAGTTAAAAAGAAGATTGCTGAAGAGAATATCCAGAATGCTGTTAAAGTTGCATTAGAAGAGGCAGAAGTTTCATCATCTGATGGAAAGGCTTACTGTGTCACTCATGTCAATGTTGGAGCAGATACTGCTGCAATCCGCGAAGCTGTTGTCAAAGTGATAGAGCAGAAGGTTGAAAAAATGTTGCTGCCTTGTAAGTTAGATGATCAATCTATGTGAACTCCGCTGACTGTCCTAGTGGATTTACAGGGTATGGCAATTATGGTCGTCAGCAAAGATGAATCTGTGAACAAGGTTGTGGTCTGTGCTGGGGTTCCTGAGAAATGTGAGCAGTACAAGCAGCTGGATGTAAAGGATTGGCTGACTGCAGCTTTGGTGCCTTTGAACGGAAAAGGTGGAGGAAAAGGATGTCTTGCTCAAGGCCAGGTCAGCAATTTTTCATGCTTGTGCAAAATAATTTCACTACGGATTCTGAATCTGTTCATACACATTACTAAGCTTTGTTTCTTGGGTGATGAAAACTATGAAAGTTTCTGTTCCTTTCTAAGCTTTTTAACCCTTTCAGGGATCTAATACATCACATGTGGCTGAATCGATGGACATTGCGGCTTCTTTTGCTTCAATGAAACTGAATTGATGAAAAGACCACTTCACTCTATACACCAGCAGAAACCTTATGTTGGCTGATTTCATGATAAAGATAAGTTTTGTTTATGAGTTGGGAAGCCACAAAGAATCATTGTCATATAGACATATAATTCGCCTAATTATGATGAAATTGTAAAAGTCAACGAAGAGCCAAGAGCAACCCAGCTGTATATTTTTGCTACAGCAGGAGTGTAAGAGAACAAGACATTTGGTGGAATTCTTCATCAATGTTTTCTTGATTTTAGTCTAAACTTGTTCGTCTGGATGGCTTACTCCTAGCTAGCTTTCCACAAACACAGGTGCGAGCCTGTGTATTGGATTGGTCAGTGCATTATTTACTTGGCATTGGGAGAAAGATATCTGCATTGACATCAATTAGATTTCTCTCTACGAGGGGGAATGTATGCTAAGACAATTATATACTCACACCTTGGACTGCCAGGGCATTGGTATTATGATGTACTGAATTTTGTTTTGTCCTTTCTTTTCAGGAGGCAAGTGATAAGTAGCCCAGATGGACTCCCTTTCTATTAGATGTTATAAATTGTGAAAACAGAATGACATTTACGTGGTATTGTGCTTGTGCTATACAAAGTGTTCAAGATGTGCAGTAGTTGCTTTAATGGCAAATAATCAGATAAAAAAACTAAATGTTGGTAACTTTAGGTTTGATCCCTCAAGAAGTCCAAAATGGACTTTTCTTATTGCATGAATTGTTTCTGAAAGTCTTTTCAAGGTGAGCCGCAGTAGGTAAGGTACTTCAGTTTGATCATTTAACAAACTTTTACCGAAAGTGTGCTGAGTCTGCTGCAGATCACGGCCATAATTTAGGTGGCGTGAAAAGGTTCTTCCGCATCTCAAAATATTGGCAATGTCTCCTGATGGCGAACAATAGCGACCTTTAACACACTGCTCCCAGTAACGAGATAATTTTGGATATGAAGCAATAAAATGGAGTTATGATCTGTAGAAGACATGCTATGTCTGGAATCCTGGAAAAGGATAAGGCTAGAACGGGTGCGATGACAGCTGAACTCGTATCGTCATCATTAGAAGTTTTTTTTTTTTTTTTAAAAAAAAAAAAAAAGGGGTCACCGTGGTAAAGATCTATGCTTCATTCGGCGATATACAACGCCAAAGAACTGTCGATAAAATCAGAGGCCAGCCGGTGGGCATGCACCAAGAGTTTCCCCGTGAAAGAATTTACTCTAAACACGAGCAAATTACGAGTTGATTCTATAATTGGCGTGGAGAGTTGATTCTATCCAATCCTTTAAAATTAGTGTGTGTATAGACTTGATTTTTAACCAAGATTGTCACTATGCATGTAAATAATGAGCTAATTTGAAGTTTTGACACCTCTAAAATTCAAATTGGAGAAAGGTGGATGCACCATCATGTAAGTTATGTACCTCGTATGAGGTTTGGAGTGGCAAACTCCACAGGAAAATCGCGATGGGGATAAGGTATTAGTTTCATTTGCTGCCCTAATACCAATCACACATTATCAACCATTTATTCAGTGATAAATGATTAGTTTTACTGCACCACTCTACATGGCCAGTTTAATATTTTTCCCGCAATGACTTCAGATGATTTTGATACCGTTTTACCGCAGTAATTACATTTTCCGGCTCTGCATCTTCACATCACCGAGTTCCAAGTCTGCTTCTCCCTTGACATGTGAATCTTGCACCCCACCCCCGCGATACCAGCCGGAAAACTGGCAACATACTAATGACAGATTTACTCTCAACGTAAACGAGAAAACAAATAAGTTCCATGAGAGCGAATATTAGTGTAGTTAAGCATAATATCATACAGCTCCATCAGATTCACCCTATGTTTATAAGCAAAATCCAGTTTTATAGATTTTGAAGGGTCTACAACAAGCATTTCATCCAAAAAATGCCCCCAATACTGGGTGCGTCAATTGAAATTTATCTTGTGTTTAAATCCAACTCCCCCCCACCAGGCCACTCATTCTGCATGCCTGCATCTCCATTTTCTGTTTCCTCGTCATTCAAGAAGTCATCTGATGGCTCCTTTTCATCTTTCTGTCCATTGTTACCCCATCCATTAACCATCTCGTCGGGGTTAGCTATCTGGTCCTGCTGAGTAATGTCATGAACAACAGGAATACTGGTACTTTGAGATCCAAAAGCACTTGTCTGCATAGGAG
>JAMWEH010001280.1:0-26945 GCA_024721245.1 Mitragyna speciosa | reverse complement strand
CCAAAGAAGGGGTTCAAAAACGTGATTGACAAATCTTGTTCGGCAACAGCCCACCACCCATAGGTTGAACCATACCACCGTCTACTGTAAGGGACTTGTAGTCGACAATTGTAAAACTTGCACTCGCAAATACTGTATAAGTTTCAGTGTTCTTTACTCTTATCCGGGTTAGGGATCAAGAGCACTGGAGGCCCCTCAAAAATAGTTGCTACAGTTTCTTTTTATCATCCTGGACAACTAAACGCCAAGACTTGCATACAGCGCCAAATCAGATATAATCTGGGAGTAAATCTAACTTGCCAAGGATCAAGCTCAAAAACCCGATGAAGATCTCCTATGGAAGCCATACCTATTTATTGTTCAATGATGAAAGGTCAGGAAAAGAATAGATCAGGCAGTAATCTTACCTTTTGGAAGAAAAACAAAGCAACACCAAAAAGATATGATTGACTACAAGCTTATATACATAATAATTTCCCTATTCTATTAGGAGAAAGTCATAAGTTATTTGCTTAATTTGGGGACAAGGAAAAAAAATAGATATATATTAACAATTTGCTTATTACATTTGGAGAAGGTCATAATTTTGCTACTTAATTTGGAGATTACTATTTACGTTAATCGTTTTGGAACAAAAGTTACACATTGATTTAATTCGTACATCATAGCACCTGTTAATAATTTTTCACGAAGATCATAAATCAGTTAAAAGAAACTAAAACCTTACAAGAAACTAAAATAAATATGATTTCTGTTAAATAAAATCAAGGAAAAAAAAAGCTCTTATTCAATAAGTGACAAAAATCGTTTACGATAAACTTTAAAACATAGACAAATAGGAGTAGGACTGTTAAAACCTAAACTCATTGCAACGTAGGAGACAGCCAAGATGCAGATGGCATGTAACCTAGGGAACCTCCAAACCAACATTCTTTCCTAATTATCCTATCCTCCAAGTGAAATTATCCAATATCAACAGGCATAGAAAGATCGATGGCACGCCTTCCATGTTAATAATCCGTGAAGTATATGCAATTAGTGCTACAATTTGGAAAGTAACTTGTTGATATGCACAAGGAATGATTAGCACCCAAAAACAAGGCATCATCATCATCCAATTTATGAATTTCCTCAAAATCACACTTCTCTATTTCCTTAGTTTTCAACTTCTTCAACTTGTAAACTTTGAAATTTGTAGTCATCCAAAACAGATTTCCATCATCCCTCTTGGAGTGAAGCCTGTGGACTAACCACAACCCCCCTCTTGAAGATTCCACAATATAAGACTTGAATGAATACCCAATGAAAGAGTGGCGTTCCACTGCAAAATATAAATTAGGGTGAAAATTTTTGTTGTTCTCATCGTCATTATCTTTCTTCTTGTAATCAATCGCCAGAAGTTGGTTCCTACCGTCAATAGCATATAACATTCTTTTGTAGAAAAGAACATCGTTAACAAGAGCAAAATATCTACGTAAACAAGTCCAAGATTGTTCTCCCGATCTAATGAAGGCTACTTTTGGATCTACATTGTAAATTGCAACAACTATAAAATTATTTGGATGTGTCGAAGGATCACATGACAGAATAACCTTGTGGATAGCATGTTCAGGTACTAATTGAAATTGTTCTCGTCTTTGAAGACTAAAATGATCAAAAATTTCAGGCGGTGTTATGGTCTTACCGGACAGAGGATTTAAGAGCGTGACAGAAAAATCATGTTCGGCTGTAGCCAACCAGCCATAAGAGGAACCACAATATCGACTGTTACGAGGTATTTCAATCTAACATGGCAAACCTTAGACTCCCAAATGCTGTATAAACTTTGGTCTTGGGGAATAAACAAAAATGGAGGTTGTTTATGAGCATTTTGAATACGCTGCACTCTTTGGTCGAGTGCGACAGAACGCCACAACTTGCAAACTGCACCGAATTGTATATAATCAGGAAGCAGAGTTAGCTTGTCCAAAATTAATCCTAGAAGTTCAATAGGAAAATATTCCAACCCTCCTAAGCCTGCAAAATTTTCGATTCCATCCATAAGGATAAATGAAAAAAAAAAATTTTCTTGATTGCACTGAAGCCTTTTTTCTTTATCAAGATAACTTCAATTAGCCAAGATAGGTTTGATGATGCTACAGGAATAAGAAATGTTTCAGCATCATTGAAAATATGTAAGAACGAAAATAAAAAACCTATAGAATCAAATATTGGACTTTGATATAAATATCAATATCAAAATATTTGTAATATTATTATCTTCCAATTAATATTTCAATTTTCAAGAATTGTAGTGAGAACATATAGCAGATCAACCGTTTCCTATTTGTATTTGGTGAATGACAGAAATTTAGAGATTGACAAATTTGAATTATACTCCTTGCTAAGGTCTTTGCCGAGCTCATTAATGCTCACTACTTTCTAGGAATAATTTCCAATTCAGAAACTGACTCCGCTTTCTTTTCCTAATCGATCAAAGCCACTTGTATTCCTTTAATTCTATCTAAATTAGGTAGGTTCTGGAATTTTTTTGTGCGTGTTGTCGAGAATAAGATGAAAATTGGAAATTGAGAATTATTGGCCTTCGATTTATTGGAAACTTTGTGTGTACAATTTATTTTCCTGCATGTTTGGCACGTTGGCTTGTTTTCCCGAGAAATTCTTACATGGATTGGGCTTACGATTCTACTTATGAATCTTGTGATCTAAAATAGAGCCACGTAAGCATAATAATACATGCTGCTATAAGAAAGTGATGTAAAAATGTTTACGTGACTCTAGACCACAAGATTCACAGGTGAAATCGTAGATCGAGATTTTTTTTGTTTCTAAAAAAAAAAAAAAATCCTGCAAGAATAGTGGCTAAAACACAAGTTAAAAGATTTAAAAAAAAATTTGGTTGACCTGTTCAGATATCAACTGTGGAGATTGATTATTATCAAGTTCCTCCCCAAGTGGCTGTGTAACACCAAGACCTTTTATTAGGGGTATTTTTGTAAATTGTCAATATTGAGTACATGGTAGATGATTAGTGGATAGTTAAGCGCCTTAGTTGTAATTTTAAGAAGTTTATATCCCTATTTGAATTAGGGCTCTTTTTCCCTTCCTTTCAATTTCTTTTCATTACCATTCTTCTTTCTTTCTAACTTCCACTCATTCCATCTTCCTAATTGTCACCATTTCTTGAAGAAGGAGGTAGAGGTGAGGAATTGCAAGAACAATCAAGTGGGGAGAGTTTGGGAAGGGTTTTCTCATCCTCAATTCAAGGTATTCATTCCATTTTCTTTCTTTTCCCCTCTTAGATCTTTGAATTAAGAGTAGGTTTATGCTTTGAGTGTTAGCTAGGAAGATTTGATGTTATATATCCTAGTGATGATTGTGTATAAATGGTGATTGAGGTGTAAGAGTGGATAAGTGTTAGATGGGTGTGTTTTAAATGATTGATACTTGATGAATCATTAGAGGGATATGTGTTTGGATGGTTGAAATATGATGTATGTTTGGTTTCTTGTGTCTTTGGGGGTTGTTTTGGTGTTTGGTTGGTGTTAGATGGAGTTGGGAAGTTTGGAATTAGTTTTGAGACTGTGCAGGGTTGCAGTTCGCTTTTTCTAGACTCATCCGCGGTGCGGGTGAAACTGCGGCTCGTGGAGAGCAACTCTTTGGCCTCATCCGCAGCGTGAGCCGTGTCGTGGATAGGTTGGCTCCCATTCCTGACTTGAGCCACGGTGCCAGCCGTGCCGCGGCTAGGACCGCGGTTGGTTATTGTTGGTGAGCTGTGGCATGAGCCGCGCCGCGCTACAGTTGGTTCCTCTTTCACTCCGTTTTGTATATTAAGTTGGATGTAAGTCTTAGTTTTACCTTCTTGATAGAATTAGTGAATTGATTTAGTGTTTATTTTGTGATATAGGTGAAGATATCGACCATTCCCTTTCGAATTATCTTAGTTAGCTCAGATCGAGATAAGTGAGGATTTTGTACTCTTTGATATTTTGAAAATGAGTTTTATGAACGATAAATGTTTTGAATTGATTATTTATTGTATAAATGTATGGCTTAAGTGTGGTTAATTGCAATTGTTATAAAAGTGACAATATAGCCTACATGAATGAATGATTTGATGAATGAATTGATTGAATTTTTGAATGTGGTATACTTTTGACGGGACTAGTTCCTTAATTGTATGACTAATGTCTTTGGACCGCACTAATCGATTAAAGTTAGTTTTGGGGCTGCACTAACCGGTTAAAGTTGGTTTTGGGACTGTGTTAACCGGTAATAGTTAACAATTGGATATCTAGAGTCAATTGGAACCATTTGATAGAACTTATTGGTTTGTTTATGGAAATGTATGTTTTGACAAAGATATGCTTTTGGCCATGTTACCTTTGTATTTAAATTCGATAATGACTTTGTTTATGTAATGTATATGTATGAGTAACACTCTTAAGCCACAGGGAGTACTCTCACCACTTACTGAGTGATTAGTTTCGCTCACTCCTTATTGTTGTATGCAGAGGACGATACTTTTGTAGAAGAAAATTGGACTGACTCGTGGTACTAGCCTTGAAGATAGGATGTGATACATAGCAAAGATTTTATGTTGATTAGTTTTGTATAGATTCTTCCACTTAGGAGTATTTTTGTGATCTTAATTAGAAGTGTATAGGATGATCTCTTTGTTTTGTTGAGGATTATCTTTGTAATGTATCACATAACTTTGTATTTAAGTCAAGTTCAATGAAATGGTTGTTTTGAGTAGGTTAACTTTTGTTTTGCCAGCCTTATGTCATAGCGTAGTCTTGGTATGGCGGGTATTATACTCCAGGCACAGGGTGTGACTGGCTGGTTCGTGATTCCACCATTTTTGAGTTAATTATGATATTATCTAATAAAAAAAAGTCTTCCCCCAGGCAATTGGGTCCAGTAACTGAAGGTAATAAATTTTGGGTAAAATGGCTCTAGTAATTTCTTAACCTTTGCCTATATTTCGAATTCGTCTTTCGTCTTTCAACTTTTAAAAGATACTATTAGGTTCCTAATTTATAAATTTGATTCCAAATGGTACTTAAACCCAAATTCAAGTATGAAAGTTTTCATTTTGTCCCCAAGTTTGGTTTAATGTTATTTTCCTCCACTGAATTTGAAATACACTTTTTGAAATGCCCTTTTTATAGTATTTGTTAAATATTTAGCTGTTAACTAATTTGAGTCGTTCACTAGTAGAAAATAACAAAACTACCCTACTAACCATTTCCATGGACTGAAAAAAAATAATGAAGCGACTCTTCAACAAAATAATTTTAATATTACTTTATCTTTACAAAATTTTGTTGCCTTATTTACTGATATTCTTATTCCAAGTTTAGTAACTCCCTAAAATTCTAAATTTAGTTTTAAATGGTCTATAAGGCCAAATAAATGTGAGAACTATTTTATTTTGCCACACTAGAATTTAGTTTAATGTCAATTAGCCTTTTCCTATGTTTAAGAATGAGACAAAATTTTTCAATATAAGAGTTTTGTGTAAATATAGTTATTGACTGGTTTAACCAATAGAAAATAATAAAGCTATTTTTTTAACAATATTAATTCAAGTGTAAATTGTGTTATAATGTAGCAAAAACATATTATCCTTCTATGAATGGTTAATCAAATTATTTGAATTTTAATGACAAATTTACTGAAGAAAATTAAGAATGTAGACTTTAAGTATAAAATAAGCTACCAATGAAGTAAAACATAGAAATGAAATAAAATTTGAGAATGACAATTTATTTACCCTTTTGTTATTTTTATCGTCAAATTTTATCATCTTTTCCATACTCTTGACTATACAATGATATTAAACTGATAAAAGCAAAAAATAATTTTATTAATTTTCTTAAGTATATTCTTATTCATTTCAAATTTATCATTTATTTTCATTTTCTATTAGACTTTAAGTAAAAGCAAAACAAGCACTTTAGGTAGTAAATAGGCTATTTGTATTATATTAACAACGATTAAATATTTAACCAAAACATATTTAGAAGGGTTGAGATGCCTTCTTTTTTAAACTCATGAAAATAAACATTAAAACAAATCTGATGGGGCAAAATGAAAATTGCCATGCTTCGATTTGGGTTGCAAGATTTTTTATAATCCAATTTATAGGTCTAAAGACTTATAGGATCTTTAAAAGTGATGGACAACAAAGAAGGGTGGATTGGTAAAAGACGAGGGCCCATTAGAGTCATTTTTTCAATTTTTTTAAGCTAAAACAAAATTAAAAAAAAATTTATAGGCTTAAGTTTTTAATTGTGTCGTATAAGTAGACATATCAAACATTGTAAAGCTTTAAGAAGTTAAGCGCATATTGGACAAAATGTGAAGATTTGCATAATCTTATTTTATTTATTCTTTTGTTAAAAGGAGGCTAAAGCCTTAGCTATGTCCATGTCACATGATGAGGGTGACCTCAATTACACACTAGAAATTAAAGTGATCGATGTCACGTGATGATGAGGTCGATGAGAAAGTAATTAATATTTGACGGCAAGTATATACCTAAAACACATAAAAGTACACAGACTATATCATGAATCAAATATACAAACTACAAATATAAGAAAACAAAGGAAAATGGTAAAGAGTCCCTAATGCAAACAACTAAGCTGTACAATTCCTAAGATTGTTCTTGGAGCTATGCAATCTCAAAAGCTGATCCTAGGGCTTGTTGTTTAAGCATACTGATGCATGGATGCAATTAGAGGTGAAGTGCGATTCCGAAGCTTGGAATGCTTGAATAATGTTAGAGTTTTTAATTGAGATAGTTTAGAACCTTCTCCAAAAGTTTTGACAATTTCACTCTGCTCGACTCGTGCCTTCAAAATTACACGTGCCTGCCCCAATAGAGGATTCTTGATAAAATTAGAGTTTTTAATTGGGATAATTTCAAAAACCTTCTCTAATATTTCTGACAATTTCAGTTAACTCAACTCTTGTCTCAAAAATTACACGTGCCTCCCTGATAGAAAATGACTCTTGTAATGTTTGTATTATAAATGACAAAATGGTCCAAAAAATGAAAAAGAAACCAGAAATAAAAAGAAAGGTACACCCACATACAAACACATTCATACAGGTTAATCCACCCCAAATTGTTGATCAACATGAGATTGAAACTGCAACAATAGTTAATGCAAATACCCATCAAAGCCTTGGCACTAGATGAATGAAAAAATTGCCTAACTCACTTTGTTGGTTTAAGATTTGTGTCGAGGAAGTGATTAGGTTTTGATGTCACCTCTCGCTAAATTATAGCATGGAGGATCATTGATGATTTCATTTACATGAGAAAATTTGTGTACAAGTATAAATTATTTTGTTGATCATGGGATGGGAGGGATGAATAAGATGGATAGTTGACATCATGAGGGTTTAAGCAGCAGTTTGCGTAATTGGGAGAATGATGTCAAAGAATAATTCTTCGTAATGTGAAGACTGCATGAGGATGTATCTACAATTTCTTGGATTTTACACTTGTAATTGAAATTCTTGAATGTTTTTGAGTTCATGATTCTTACACTTGTGATTGAAATTCTTGAATGTTTTTGAAATCTTGATTTTTACATTTAGGTTGGAAATTTTTGATTTTTTTTTTTGAAATCTTGATTGTTTAGATGGTAACCAGATGATAACAGTAGTTTTTGAGATTTTTCTTTCACTTTTATAATAGCTTGGTGGATATATACAAATATTTGGTGGATGCGTGAGCATATGCGGTGACTAGTACATTTGGTCTGTGAGCATTCTATAATGTGGAAGGCCGAATGGAATGTGTATACGCTAGGTGAGAGTGTTTAAGAGTGTCTAGGTATGTGCAAGTGAGTGTGTTCAAGTGGTGAAATGTTGGGTGTAATTAGAATAATTGATGATAATGGTGGTATAATTGTGAAGAGGGTGAATGGTACGGGGTATATTTTTGTGAGTGAAAATGTAAGATGCATCTGTAGATGTTTGTAGTAATTGGTGTATTGCTGCTACGAGTGTATGTTGGCAGTTTTGTTATTCTGAGTGGTGCAGTATGTACAGGTGGTGTAGTGAAGTGTAGTGTGGTTGCTATAGGTTTTTGTGCAAACTATGATAGTATAGAAATATATTGTCCAGATAGAGCTCTGTGAAATGAAGGTGCAACAACATTTAGTGCAAGTGTGCTAATGTTTATGTGTGGTGAAGGTTGGAGGAAGATGTGTATGAGAGCTTTATGTGATCAGTGAATGAAGTTATGAGCTGGGCTACACAGCGGTATAGTTTGTAGTAGATGTGGTTGTGTAGGTTGATATGCAGTAGTGATGGCAATATGTTATCGTTGCAAGTGAGAGGTGTGTGAAGATGAAGCGGTGGCTAGGTTGGAGATGGTGTTGTCGAAGTGTATTGTTGGGCCATTTGAGATGATTGACAATTCCTTGAGCAAATCCCAGCAGCCAAATCCCACTGATCTATCTGCATCTTAGGAATTGTTGTGTGAAGCATAGGATTCCGTAAACGTGGTACTTAGTTTCCTAATGCCTAGAAAAACATACTGAATTGGATTATTGAGCAAAGGCCAATAACCATAAAGGTATACATATAAATTAGAGTTCCTTTGTATGTTGCTATTTTTTCTTCACCCACTTTGTACGCAGAGAAGAGAAAATCCTTTAGAAGCTGCTCCATTTTATGAAAGTTATAAAGCTAAAAGTAGAAATGAATGTTAAATTAGATTAATATGGATGCTGAAATAGTTAAAATTCTATGCATCAAATCATTATATGAAATATTATTATTACCTAATATTTTTTAATAGAAAAGCATAAGCTAAACGGGTGGGATTTGATCCAGTTCAGAGAGTAGTACATCCCATTCACCTTATGTTCTTGCCCCCAACACCTCCACAAGATTTAATTCTTGTTTTAGTGATTCTTGCATGAATTATGAGAATTAGAATACTAAAAGTTTGTATCTTAAAACCAATGACTCTAGTAGATTACACGGTACATCATCAATGATTTCAAAATGCCCCACAAGATAAATGACCCTAATTCATTCATTTCCTCAAGGCCCTAAATCATTCAGCATTTTTTTTTTCATAGCTATGTTATTTTCCATGAACTGCCCTACAAGATTATGCTGGTTCGCAACTTGTTTGCTCGAATAAATAGTTCATTCCAGCTATGTTTAAATTATGCTAGGAAAGACAGGCATTCAAACAAAGAGGAGAAGATGCAGAGTGAGGCATATACTTGTTAAAAATCCACACAGAATTTCACTCTTATTCAATGATGGTATAGTACTATGACCTCATATTAAAATGGCAGTACAGGAATCTCTGATGTACTTGATAGAAGCATATGCCCTTTACGGAATCTTTTTTTTTTTTTTCGGGAATAAGAATTGAAAATATGTGTTCCTAATCCATTTTTAAAAGTTTTAATTTTTTGTGGGAAATTCTCCATTGCCATGTACATTTGCCAATAATTAGTGGCGTTCTTTGGAATCACAATCCGGAATCGTATGTTCGGGTTCAAATTATTTCATATTATATTTGACCAGATATGTCATGAGAAATATAGAATCTCAAATTCATGGAGGCATGTAGAAACATGGCCTTATGTAAGCTTCCAATGGACGGTGAAACATTTCAACGTCAAACCTTTTTCATTTCTCAGGGCTTTCTTTTTATCTGGTTATAAGGTAGAACTTGTCTTTTAAAAATTGCATACAACTACTTATTTTTCTTATATTATTCATTTATTTTTGCGTATTTAATTGCATATGAACACGAAATACTTCTTATGTGACTGGGGTTTTTTTTTTTTGGGGGGGGGGGGGGGGGGTTGGGGGATTCTATGTGATAATAAAAGATGGAAAGAAAAATATAATACAATAAAATATAAAAAAAATAAAAACAGGATAAATCGGTTCCAAACCAAACAAATGACCATCTCGATTCAACAGGTTAAACCGCGGGTCCAATCCGGGTTAAAAAACACTGAGAAAGCAGTAAATTGAACAGGTAAAATATTTGTAAAGATGTAAATTTGTGTTGACTAGAATAGCATTTGCTTGTAAATTCCCATATTTACTATGGAAAAAGGTAAATAATCATCTCATCCTTGAACTTACCAGAAATTATCTTGTCACGTCCTAATAGACAATGCACAGTACTCAATTAACCTTTCAAGATAGACAAACCACCCAAAAATTTAAGAAAGCCAAACAATGAGGATCTATTCATGATTTTCCATTTTACATCTTCTTTGTATACTATAGTTGAGTAACCTGTTACCTATTTAGTTTCCCAAAAAATGTTGTTCTTTAAACTATCCATTGCAAATTTTTAGGGGCACAAATAGCATTGCAAAATTTTAATTGCAAAATTCTAAACTATCCATGGAACTAGTAGAATAAATCTTATCCAATCACCTAGTGGCTTGGTAATTCTATATCCTATGCTATTATAACACCCTATTATTTTTGTGTCAACAAATTGAACATAGCCTTAAGATACAATATCCATGTAGTATCATTTTATTTTTAGAATTCTTGATAGGACCAAATGCTACTGTGCTATTACTTTTTCTTTAATCTTTTTTTAATTACTCCAGCTAATAGGCTTTTGTAGTTTTAAATAGGTTATTGTGTCCATAAATTGGTTTAAAAAATTAAAGTGAATATGGGTTTTATGTTGCCTTCGACTTATTAAATTTTTACCATTCATTACCCTAATTAATTATTCACTGGGTTTGAATAATACCTTTTGAATATAAAAAGGATTCTTTGGGGTGGGGAGTTGGCATAGCGTATTTTTGAGTCAGTTCTCCAATTCTTATAACATGATTGATGTTGCTATCCGCCTCAATTGAAAAGAAATGACACAAAACGGCTACGGATTTGAATTGTGTTGCCGTAGCGGAGGGTATTATGGGAATATTTTTAGATAGAACTGAGGTCTACGACCTCACTTGTAAACCTTGTGATTTAAAAGAGTACCTATACAAGTATAGTAATGCATGTTGACTTAAAAAAATAATCCAAAAATGCTTACGTAGCTTTTTTTTGTGATCACAAGGTCGTCAAGTAGAGTCAGTGGACGAGTCCAAGTAAAAATTTTTTAATATTCTTGGTCGGAGCAAGGGATTATTTCAAAGGAATATACTAAAGGAATCTTAGAATCCTTCTTACTTATTAATTAGTAGTGCTAGTAGTGGCCATATACTCGAACTATAGGATGGAAAATCTTATTCAAGAGAAGGATTCTATCCCAAAATATCTCATATTATCAGCGTAATTAATATACTAAAGGAAATATAACTAGTGCTAGTAGTGGCCATATACTCGAACTATAGGATGGAAAAACTTATTCAAGAGAAGGATTCTGTCCCAAAATATCTCATATTATCAATGTAATTAATATACTAAAGGCAATATAAGAAGCCAATTTTAAAGTCTCCTCTAGGCTAATTGAAGCATAGCCGTTATTGATTTCATTCAAATGGGGAAAATTCAATATACAATTATAAATTATTTTCATCATCATGGTAGGGAAGGGACTGTGACAAAAAAGAGGTTGACATTTTCAAACATCAACTCGTGTATTGACAGTAATGTATTCTTTTCCACCTAATTTCGCCAGGGGAAAAATTCCTCGACATTACTCTGCATTAATTATCTCAATCCAAGGATTACAAAATGGGGGATCAGTCTTGATCATCAACTTCATGAAAAGGAAGTGGAACTGTTTTAACCGCTCTAAATTTGCCTGCATTATTTAGATGCTCATTCTCCAACCTGCACCAGAAGAAAGGAAGAACATTCTCTCATGTAAAGCAACAGCGAATGTGGATATATTATCACTAGTTATATGATAATGTTAAGAATCATATACTTATGGAAGTATTCAGTCACAAGTGGATAAATGTATATGAAAATTAACAAAAAAAGAATTGAATAGGTTATCCAATTGAATTTGCACCTGTAAAAATTCCACTGACCCCTTCTGACAATTTCCAAGGCTGCTAAAAATAGCCCTGTCACTCTGTAGTCTACATTCCCAAAACTATAGTGGAAAACTGTTTGTAACCAAGCTAATCTAAGAACCAGATTCAATACCTGCAACAGAAAAAAAAAAATTATTCAAGATATTAAACAAAAATGATACTTTATTCCCTGGAAAAAAAAAAAACTGTTAAACTTCTGGCTCATTCTTTAAGGGAAGAAAGAAAGAGGAAGATGATAACAGAACATACCATGGATAAGTAGTAAATGAATTTTCGTCGAAGCATTAGTTCATCTCTTAACCAGGGATTCTTGGAATGGAACTGGAGCAAACCCCAGTCCTTCACAAAATCCCAGTACAATTGATACACAGTTGCAGCACTAGACATGACTACAAGTAGGCAAAGGCAGCCAATGTTCCTTTCTTTCTCATAAGCCACTTTGGCTCCTGCAGCCAACATAGCAGACACATATTTCCCTAGATTGACTAGATGGCTTTTGTGTCCTTCATCGAACCATCTTCGAGCACACTGCCAATCAAAGGATGATAATGAGGGTTTCATTAATTCTTGAAAGATTATAGAACAGAAAATTTCAAAAAGCTATTTGTATTTACATCCTAACCTGCATAGCTCTCCAGTAGTAAGGAAGGAATGAAACTGCATAAGCCAAGTCCCTATAGTTTTTGTTTCTCATGCAACGTCCATAGTCCTGAGTTTTGTAGCTTCCTGTTATGTAGTAGCACGCTACATACTCAAGGTTTCTGAGCATTGGTAACCTGATCGATTTAGATAGTATCAATTTCAGTCGATGTAAAAGAGATGACCAATCTTTTAAATATGAAATTAAAAAAAAAACAATGATCAATCTTTTAAATATAAAAAGAAAAATTCTCTTTCTGGGGTAATACAATGGACTGAATTCAAATAACTGCACGACTTTGAATACTGGAGCGCACCTGGCTACAAAGTTGATCAGCCATGAAAAAGTCCAGCATGACCACCTTGTACAGAGGGGATAATATGATGTTTCTAATGACGGAAAGGAAGCGATAGCGGCTTGATTTGTAGATAATGTTGAAGGGACACACAAGCAGCGATAGAAAAACCTGTAAAAACAATCATTTGGTTAACTTTCTCACCTTGGAATTTACACATGTAAAAGTAGTTTCTATATCATCATGCTATATTTTCACACGGTTAAGAGGTTTACCAATAGCAGAAGGCCTGGGATTGCTTGAATTTGAGCATTATACCCCTTTGCTATGAGCAGCAGATGTACAAACATGACCCCTACTGCAGCAGTCATTGATGTTGTACAGATCAAAAACACATCTCTGTACTTGAGTTCTCTTCTTGGGGACAGCTCAAAGATGAAGCTGTAATTAATACGTGTTTTTCTCCACATGAAAATGTTACATCCATACAGGAAGAAGTGTAAAAATAGTAGGCTGAACATGCTGCAAGAAGTTAAATATTTTTGAAATTAGTGGCTTTCGAAAGAATATTAGACTAATATTCACAATGATATGCATTAACGAGGCCAAATTTGGTACTTGCCTAAGCAGAGGATACACAGTTTCCATGTAAATTGTGTTTGATTGAGGTCTGTACATTCCTGTAATATGAGCCATGATGACATATCCAATCAACAGCGCAAGGAAACACCCAGTGAACAATCCTGGTTATGCAAAAGAAAATGAGTAGATTAGTTGGAATCTCCTATACCATTTGGTGTATATGCTAGTTATCTTTTGTAATGATATCCAGGGCTAAAATAATTATCTGAAATTGTTTTTGAGGAGAATCAAACGGAAGATATGATTTGAGGATGCCAGTATCCTGCATACTGAGATCTTTGGTGAAAGTCTCACAATAGCTAGATTATCATTACGTGCACCAGAAAATCCTTAATCAATCGGATGAAAAAGACAGTAGTTTCTCATGTTTGCTACTTGGTAATCTACGACGGGCCGTAGGTTGAGGTGTGCGGTAGATCACACTCCCAATAAAAAGCATGTAATAGAAACCTCAGTCTTCCGGGACAGTGTCAAGTAAATGCTCAACATTAGTAGTACGTCATTTTTGAAGTCTCAGAAAATATGGGAAGGCACCACACTGTGAAAACAGGGAAGAGCTGCATTTTTGTTTTGATGGTCCTTTTGAAGCTATATGGAAGCTGTGGTCAATAAAATGATTATGGCCTATATGGAACTTCTCTCTCTCTCTCTCTCTCTCTCTCCAAAATGTGGGCCCCGGTAGAACATCTTGTTCAAGATTTAGGCTTAGTTTGGAAGTTGGGGTAGAAAAGAAAAGAAGAGATAAGAAAGTGAGAGAAAAGAAAAGAAGGGAAAGAAACTTTCCCTTCTTTTCTTTCATTTTCCTCCCAAATTTGGAAGTAAAATTTTTTGGCCAAAACAA
Source organism: Mitragyna speciosa (assembly GCA_024721245.1). NCBI lineage: Eukaryota > Viridiplantae > Streptophyta > Magnoliopsida > Gentianales > Rubiaceae > Mitragyna > Mitragyna speciosa. The sequence continues at coordinate 12,507 of JAMWEH010001280.1, read as the reverse complement.
ACCAACTTTTCCTTCCATTTCCTTTCTTTTCTTTCCCTTTCCTTCCTTCCAAACAAAGGAAAATGGTTAAGTAAATTTTCCCTTCTTTTCCTTCCTTACTCCCAAACAAAAGAACACCTTAAAATCCTTTCCTTTCTTTTCTTTTCCCTCCATTTCCTTCCTCCCAAACATAGTGTTAGTGGCTGATTCAAGGTCAAGTCGCCTAAAGGGGCCATTATCTATTGTAAGGTCACTTTATTTGTTTCTTTTGTGTCAAAATGGCCCCCAGATGAGCACTAGCTGGTCAGAAATGCAAAATAAAAGGCAAGTGTTTCAAAAAGAAGCCACATATGTAGATTATCTCAAAGATTATCTTTTTGTACAACTTTTAGTTTAATGATAGAATTAAAAGAAAGAAACTCACCTATGAAAAAGGTTACAGAATGCGATTCTTTACGCTGTGTTGGTTTGAGGTATTTCATGGCCTTTCTTCTATCATCTTCCGCAAAATTTTCAACAAAAATTTCTTCAACCTCATCTGCTAACTTAAGAACCTGTTAATCCAGAAACTAATTAGGCATTTTCTCTGTTTCAGAATGATGCACCCTAGTGTAGTGTGAGACAGCTATATCTTAGCTAGATAGAAGAAATCTAAAACCATTGCTTGTGTGGAAATGCACTGCACTTGTAGGTGACCACTTAACACTGTCTAAGAATAATCTTGGATGGGATGGCTAATACCCCACAACCAATCATCTTCCAATCACAGTTGTGTTGCTAACATGCTCCATCATGCAGCAATAATTTTATGTTCACAGGATATTTTACTAGAAAGTGTTGCTTTTTGGCTTTGCATTTACCTTGTCTGAGCTGTTGAAGTATGAGCTCTCGACCACTCTTAAATAAATAGGAAGCACTTGTTGGTTAGTCACCTGAAAAAATGTTTACAAAGTTATTGGCAATGACAGAAAAAGGGTAGAAGAAAGAAAGTCAGATAAGTATATATGAGTAAAGGTTAACCTCGACTACTTACTTTGTCAAATTTTTTCAAAATTTTTACAAAAGCAAGCATGTTCAAGTTCCTGAAAAATACAATGGAATAAAAATTTATAATACATATTTCAAAGATCATAATCCCTAAGCGGTAAAATATAACATGTTTGAGTAATATGAATACCTGTAAATTTGAAGATATCCCAATCCTTTGTAAATCTCAATGAATGCTCCTCTAATCATTTTCTCAGCATGGCGTAGTTTAATTTTGTTTATATGCAATCTACTTCCTTCAGCACCACATTTCTTGGATGATTGGTTGACTAAATCATCCCAAAGTAGATATGTTATCGCTGAGAATGTACGTGTTGGATTTGTTAGTGGAATGTGAATTCTTAAATTTTTCCCCTGGCTATTAATAACTAAACGAGAAAGACTCCTTAATTTCTCATCTACTCTCCTCGAACTCATGGATTTGGACAGCAAATCTGGTTTTGGACAGTCTTCAAATTGGATATCATTTTTTTCAGGCTCATCTGTAGAGTTGCCCTGCCTTGGCTCTTGTTCCTGCTCTGCCATTTCCGTGGTTGGTTCTTCATCTGTAGGCCAATAAAATTATCAAAAATTTTGTCAAACAATGTAAGGATTGTGAAGCATAACACAAAGCCTACAACTTCCGTGGTGGTATAGACAGTAATTTTGTCATATGATGCTTGGATTTTCCTTTTCTTTTTTTTTTCTTTTCATAGTTGTCAAATATGTTGCTGCTGAATGCTCTATGAACATTTGCGTATCTGAACTGTACTTAAATCTTTAATAGTAGTTAGATAGAGAGTGTAAGCAGCAAAAAGTATAGTCATCTCCAAGTTCATCTTGCATGCATGTAAGATGCGTATAATCAAAGTGGAGAGTCACATACCACAGGAAATGGTGCCTGAGATTGAATCATCCTCTTTTGATTCTTGTGATGAGGACCCTTTAGCACGTTGTTCCTTCAACGCGGTTTTAAGCTCTACAAGGATCTGCATTTGTTTCTTCAATGAGTCTCCTCTTTCAAGGAACTCTGCCTCTTTCCCCTTGTAAAATTGGTTCACTTTGTTAAGTTGAAGGTCCAGGAGTGCAAAGAACTCTTTAGCTGCATCAGTACCAGCAAATTGCTCAAGCAATTCAGTCTCGTACAAGTCTCCCTTGCTAGCTGAGGACGCATGTTTTTGGTGTACCTGATAATAAAGCACGAATAAGTATGCGTTAAAGTTAATTCTATGCGTTGAAGTTAATTCTTCTTTGTTCAAATGCCACATTTTGCATGTGAAGCTATACTTCAGCAAAAATGTGAACGTGTTGCATTTTCAGCTTTTTTTTATAGGAAACAAAAAGACGAAAAGTGTGACAGAAACTCCAGAGAACGAAAGAATAGTACTTGAATGACCATGTGTTCTCTTTGCTGATTTCCAAGTAAAGAGAACTTCTTTAAAGATGAGAAGATGTTGGAGAAAGAACTTTGTTGTTTTGGCTGCTTGTTACTTGTGTGTTCAGAATTAAGGAGATTAATTCTCTTAAGGTCTTTCTTCAGTTGCCAATAATCTACAAAGGCCTCTTTCCATTCAGGGACCAGCTGACCCTCAAACTGCTTAGAGAACTTCACCATCTTGACTCTTTTTGTGCTGATCAATTTTCTTAGAGCAAAAATGCTGTGCCAAGCCAAGGCTAGCCGGTTACTGGTGAGTTTTTTAAGTTTGAGCCTACGATTAATATATATAGAGGGGAAAGTAATTTGAGGTGCGATGCCCAAGAGCACATTCCATAATATCCTTTATACCTATTTTATCCTGGCACTTTCCACTTGGAAAATATACTGTGATTCGGTTCGCCTGGAAATTTCTAAATTTCTAGCACGTTGTTATGGAGACTTTGGAGACAATGAAATTTAAAGCAGTTGATTGTAGGGCCTAATCTGTTTTAAGTATGGTTCTTGTTCTAATTCGGAATTTATCATTTGTCCCACAAATATCTGGAATGTTATTTAATTATGAGCTCAAAGACTATAATATTTTATGACCTGAACATTCATTTTGATAAGTGTACCAAAGTCGGAACCCTATTGGGTTTGGATGCATCAACACATTGCAATAGCTAGTTTTGTGGTAGTACTTCATGGAATTCACAAATTACAACATTCTTACCTAAAGATTTGACACTCAAGACCTCTGCTTTGGCATGAATAATTCTTGATGTGAAAGGCCAAAATAGTGGTTGGGACTATGGCCTCGACGACTTTAGTTGAGTTCAAGATTATTGGCTAAATGATTTACATTCAGACAAACACACAAAGCTTGTTACTTATTAGACCAGCCTGATTTCCACTATGTTGAGGATAACTAAAAGAACTTTTGCAATTATTTTACGCCTCCCACTTTCATTCACAAAACCTTTCGTTTGTTGTACGAAATAGACCTGGTATATTATACATTATGTTCAAAATCGAATTAGAGTACGACATATGTATCATTCAAGATCAACAATCATCAATCTTTCTAGAGTTTCTTTGCTTCATCAAATCTATGTATCATTGTTTCATCAAATCTATGATTTTCACTCTAAAAAGAGAGAAGATGTCTTGGCGACCTTTAAAGTTGTAATCAATGTATGTATTATGAGTGATCCATTCACCCTAGCAAGAAAACTATCACTGGCTTGATGCATGCATGCACTTTTGACTTGTAAATATCTGTGTTTATTCACGCTTATATTTCCTTTAATATATTAATTACATTGATAATGCGGGATAATTTGGAATAAAAACCTTTTCCTAGATAAGATTTTCCATCACATAATTCGAGTATGTGGCTACTCCTAGCACTAGTAATTAGAAGCGTAAGAATGTTCTAAGATGTAATATTCTTTTGAAATAATCCAATGTTCCCACCAAGTAGTCAGCATAATACCGTCCACTACAGCAACAAAATTCGAAATCCGCAGCCGTGTTGTGTCATTTCTAATTGCGAACGATAGCAACATTAGTGATGTTACAAGAATGGAAAACTGACTCAAAGATACGCTATTGTCTTCATTTGGCCAGCCCCCACCACCCCAGCCCAGTGCAGCCCTTTTCCTATTCAAATCTGACAGCAATAAACACAAGTAAATTCGAAAAAAGGCATTAGTGGAACCCAATGAATAATTAGTGTAACCCAATTTATAGACATAATGACCTATCCAAAACAACAAAAGCCACGAACTAGGGTAAAAACACAATAGCATTTGGTGCTACCAAGAATTCTAAAAATAAAATGATACTACATGGATATTGTATCTTAAGGCTCTATTCAATTTGTTGACACAAAAAATAATGGGGTGTTAATGGCATAGGAAATAGAACTAAGCCACTAGGTGGGAAAAGTATACAATACACCACGTGCATTGCCACGTGGTGTACTAGAACCAATAATTTATCGCCATGTGGCAATGGTGGGTCATACCTCGTATTATTTGGCGATGTGTGATTGGTTCTAGTGTACCACGTGACACGCCACGTGACGCGCGTGGTGCACGCAATACTCACTCCACTAGGTGATTGGCTAAAATTTATTCCACTGGTACGATGGATGGTTTAAAAATTTGCATTGCTATTTGTGCCCCTAAAAATTTGGAATGGATGGTTTAAAGCTTAACATCTTTAGAGAAACTAAATAGATAACTGGTTATTTAACTACAGCACACAAATAAAAAGTAAAATCGAAAATCATGAATATATCCTCTCCAAGATTTTTTTGGCTTTCTTAAATTTTTGGGAGGTTTGTCTATTTTGAAAGGTTAAATGAGTACTCTGCATTTTCTATTAGGACAACATAAGAATGCAGTTTCTGGCAAGTTCACGGAATGAGATGATTATTCACTACTTCCCTGGTAAATAGGGGGATCTACAAGGAAAGGTAATTCTAGTCATCATAAATTTATGCCTTTATAAACATTTTACCTGTTCAATTAATGCTCCCCAATTGTTTTTCAACCCAAATTGGACACACGGTTTTACCTATTGAGTCGAGACAAGTCATTAGTCTGGCTTGGAATTAGTTTTTATTTATTTTTATATTTTATTGTATTATATTTTTAATTTTATTTTTTTATTATCATATAGAATATAAGATTTTTTTTTGGGTTTAAGTTTAACTCTTTTAAAGAACAACCCTGACCTAGCCTTCTTAACAGATCAATAAAAAAAAAAATCAGAAACTGATTAAAAAATATCGTTTCAACCATCAGGTTAGGTTTAAAAATATTGCCTAGAAATCACAATGTTCGTTATATGCCTCACATGAAAAGTATTTTGTGTTGATACACGCCCAAACACACAAAAATAAATAAATAATTTAAGAAAAATAAGTAGGATGCAATCGTGTAAACGACAAAGTTCTACCTTATTATGACGTGATAAAAAGAAAGCCATGAGAAATGAAAAAGAATTGATGTTGAAATGTTACACTATCCATTGGAAGCTTACATAAGCCCATGGTCCTTCATGTCAGTGTCACCATGAATTTGAGATTCTCTATTTCTCATGGATATGTCTGGTCAAGTATAATATGAAATAATTTGAAATAAGCTTCCAATATATTGGAATGATGATCCCGAGCATACGATTCCGGATTGTGATTCCAGAGAACGCCATTAAACTATTGGCAAATGTACATGTCAATGGAGAATTTCCCACAAAAAATAAAAAATAAAAAACTACTTAGAATGGATTAGGAACACATCTTTTCAATTCTTAAACCAACGGATAAAAAAAAAAAAAATTCCGTAAAGGGCATATACTTCTATGAAGTACACTAGAGGTTCGTGTAATCTGAGGTCATAATAGTATACCATCATTGAATAAGGGTAGAATTCCGTGGATTTTTAACAAGTATATGCCTCACTTGTTCTCAAAAAAAAAAAAAAAAAAAAAAAAGAGTATATGCCTCACTTTGCATCTTCTTCTTTTTGTTTAAATGGCTGTCTTTCCTAGTATAATTTCTGGTTTGGACTTTTTATTCGAGCAAACGTGTAGCGAACCTGCATAATCTTGTAGGGCAGTGCATGGAAGATAACATAGGTTTGAAGAATATATATTGAATGATCATATGGAGTTGAGGGCCTTGAGGAGATGAATGGATTGGTACCATTTGTCCTCTCGGACATTTTGAAATTATTGATGACGTACTATGTAATCTACCAGAGTCATTTTAGAAAATTCTCATTGGTTTTAGGATACAATTTTTAGTATTCTGATTCTCATAATGCATGCAAGAATCACTAAAACAAGCATCACAATCTTGCGGAGGTGTTTGGGGGAAGAAGATAAGGGAAATGGTGATGATACTATTCCCTCTAAGTGGATCCAATTCCACCCTTTAGCTATGCTTTTACTCTTTACAAAAAAAAAAAAAAATAGTACTAATAACTTGCATAATGATTTGATGCGTATAATCATAACTATTTTAGCATCAATATTCATCTAATTTGATGCTCATTTCTACTTTTCAGTTTTTTAAATTTGTAAAATAGAGTAACTTCCAGAGGATTTTCCCTTCTTCGTGTGCAAAGTGAGTGAATAAAAAAAATAGAAAAACACCAAGGGACTCTATTTGACATCTTATGCACTTATAGATATAGTTAGGCCTTTGCTCAAGAATCCAATTCAGTTTCTTTTTTTTGGGCATTAGGAAACTAAGTATACCACGTTTATGGAAGGCCTTTGCTCAAGAATCAATTCATTTTCTTTTTCTAGGCATTAGGAAACTAAGTATACCACGTTTATGGAATCTAAGTTTTGTCATACTTCACACAACAGTGGCCTAAGGATGCTTCAGGAAGGGAAGAAAAGGAAGGAGAGATCAGTGGGATCTGGCTGCTGGGATTTGTTCAAGGACTTGTCAATCATCTCAAATGGCCAACAATTAAGTGATCGACATAGACAGTTAATGGATGGTATGGAGTTTTTAATATACGCTGTGATCCGTGAAAGGACCATTCTTGAAGACACAATTCACCAATCCACATGGTATAAAGTTTTAATGCACGATTCATTTAGGCTAGTCTAACTCAAAACTCATTGCCAAGATAGCAGTAATTCTCCGGCTTATAGGTGATAGGACTGACGTGCCAAAAAGTTCATTTCATCAATTTCATCCATAGTTTTGTTTCCAAGATAGTGTACAAATTTTATTTGGATTGGTTCATGGCATCAATTTTTTTGATAAAGTGTTTGAAATGATTAGATAGCATCTTTATGTGTTAATTATTTGTACAAGTTGGCACATAGCAGCAATTTTATAGAGTGGCTTAATGTTCGGCATTTTTTTAGCTTTTGAGCACCTCAGAAATACCATATTCGACCTTTAGAAATAACTTAAAAATGAAAATTAGTAAAGGGCCCATCCCAATTCTTTATTCTCTAAAAATCATTATTCTCTAAAAATCAATCAGGATTGATTTGGATATTAAGCTAAATAATAATGGCCATTAGGATGCTTGATGAATAGCAATGCTAAAAAATGGACATGAATAAAGCTAGTCTGGTTAACATTAAAAATTGCTTTTAAAGTTTTAATTCTACCATCAATTATGACTCACGTGTTGGTTATCTTACTCAGCAGCTTAAACTTCAAATGATTAAATATTGGGATTAACAATCTACATTAGCCAGTTCAGTGTCTTTTAGGCAATAAAGGAACATCACATAAAATATGTGCAAAGTCGCCATTTTATTAGGAAGGATAAAGAATTTAATCTGGATAAAATTCTGTATCATGCAGAGTGGGATATTTAAAATTAGAAAAGCCAAAAAAAAAAAAGGAAAGTGTAGCAAATTTTATCGGGATTTCCAGCACGCTGTAGTAATGCAGTGGGGTTCCCCCCATCCCACACACATACACACACACAAACAATACAGAAAACCCAAAAAAAAAAAAAAAAATCCATAAAAACCAACCCGCAACAATAGAAGCGAGGGAAGAAAAAATGGGTAAAATACTCTATATCCGTGTAGTTTTCAGATAAATCACATGACTCTTTTGCGATTTAAAAAGTTATACATCTTCCTCTCAAAGTTTTGATTAAAGTGTCAAAGTGACGAAAATTAGCTTCAGTGATTGAGTGTGGTTAAAATGTTCAAATCACCTCAATGCTTAACTGTTTTATCTCTATGTTTACATGTATTTTTTTCCTATAAAATACACTTTATTCCCCTGTAGTTTTTGAATGAATCACATAACTTTCTTGTGATTCTAAAAGTTATACATTACACCATGGTAATTTTTAGTACTTATACAAGGTAATTTAGACATTTCACCTACAGACGGTTATTGAGTGTAAATTTCATTTGTTTGATATTTTAACCAAAATCACATAACGTGATATATAACTTTTTAAACTATAAGAGGGTAATGTAATTTATTGGAAATTCATAGGGGAATAAAATGTAATTAACCAATAGACTGATAAATCACATGCGACGGTATCTTGTAGTAGCGTCCGAGCCCCACTGTAATATTGTGCTTGTTTCCCAGGGCAGCGCTCCGCAAGTCAAGCGTAAATTACCCTGACAAAGCTGGGATACCACACCTTCGTTGACAACCATCAAAAAAAGGAAAAAAGAGAGGGGGGGGGGGGGGGGGGGGGGAATATTAGAATTTATGTTAGAGTTATAGCACATCTAGTCTGTATTAATGTAATTTTGAATTATCAAATGGAGAAGTTTTGGAAGTTTCTAATAAAGTTAACTTTCCTTTTATATTAAAAAAAATAACTTTCCTTTTATCTTTTATTTTCTGAGCTGCTTTGGTCAACATTATGGTACCATTTCAAGGGGAATGAAATAATGTAATCATGTAAAATATGCATCTTAACCAGTCCAATACATTAATCATCTTAGTTTAGAAATAAAAAAATCAATGATTGTGTTAATTGCGCTTTCATGACCTGATTGGTAAATTCTTTCCCCGTACGAACGACAATAGTTAATTACACAGAGATGAATGTGGAAGGACTATAGGACAAGTAAATGCAATTCCATCATGTTCATTCCAATAAACACTTGTTGGTTATTATTCCACTAAGCTATAAGGCAGAAAATGCCCAAGTTTGGTGTTTGTAAAGTAGATACAAATCGCAAAAAACCCAAAAAAAAAAAAAAAAAATCACTATCAACATCTTAATCATCAAAGCACAAAAGTGAAATCAAATCTCGTGCTTGAGAAGAATTTCAATACTCAATTTGAGCTAATCTAGTCCAAGTCACTCCATATAAACAGAAGGGATAATTCTGTTTCTTATACCTTCTTCAAGAGTTTTGAACCTAATAACGTTTTGACAGATGATGAAAGCCAACCTGCTGATTTTGTAAGCACTTTCTTCCTACCTAATAATATGTGTCATCCTAAGAAAAGGTCCGCAATATGAAAAGTCGGCAACTTTAGCAATCAACACAGATAACTATCATTGTTGTTTAAATGCAAATGTTTTCACCCATGCTATTTGCTTATTCAATCATTTCAATTATTTAAGGTACCATATTAATAATTAACATATATATAATCAACGATACGATGCTTTAATAAGACAGTAGAAACCCTGATAATAAGATGTTATATGTGCATTATTAGTCAAAAATTAGACTTAGAATGTATATTGCCTAACACGTAATAAATCACAACATATTTTAGTTGTAAAAGATTGTCTTAACAAGGCGACTGTTTATGCATATAGCCCGTTTTAAGGTTTAGGTAATTTGGCAATGAAAATCAGGTAATGAGCAGGAAGCATAGGACGACTTAATTCATGTCAGAAAGTGCGATACTGATGGATCCCAATCGAATTGGATTGCTTGATTGATCTCTTTTCTGAGTGATAAAGCACCAGACTCAGTTCTGCTTCCTTTACGCTAAATACTTCCAAGAACACTTTGCTATTCACATGATAGGCCCTTTTATCTTTAGTATATTATCCATGTTTCATTAACACTAACACATTCATTCCTTAATTTAATAGAGATCAAAACTGAATTTTGCCCATAACTAAGGTGCAATATTTGTCATAACCATTGCGTAGCAAACTAGACTGGAACTAATCTACAGGAGAAAAAAAGAAAACATTATAGAAAATTATGTTTTCTTTTTGTAAAAAAAAAAGTTATTATGTTTTTTTTGTTTAATTTTTTTGTAGAAAAAATTTAGAAGGAGAGGAAGGTTACCTCATGTCAAGGTCATATCAGGCCATTGGCACATTTTCAGTACTTACAATGATTCTTGTAAATCGACTGAAAGAGTTGAACTTGAAATTCTTTTAAGTAAAGTGAACGAGTCTTACCAGTTGAACCAACTCTTATTGTCAACCGAAAATCATGTTTTATCTACTAGTTATCAAGAGATGTTATTACTGCGTGCTTTCTTTTCTAACTTCTGCATACCCACCCATTATTTATCAACTCAATGAACTTTGAGAAGAAAAACTTGGAAAGTTTCAATTCAAGGGGGTATTGGCATTAAAGTCCAATTTAACAGAGTAAGTTAACACGAAAAAGCTAGGTCATTTCAGATTTTTAACAGGTCAAGTCTTTCAAGTTACGTTTGTCAAATCATTCAAGTGTCAGGAATATTAATTACCAGTCACCAGTTGAATCTTAGCTCTTAAGTTTTAGGGATAATTTCAGAAACATCCCCTGAGGTTTCTGACAATTACACTTAGCCCCTTAAAGTTTCAGAAATTACACTTACCTCCCTTGCTTTTACTGTTTCAATAACAAAACTTCAAAATATATAGTGAATATCCTAAATTGCCCTTGTCTTCTTAAAAAAAAAAACACTACCAAAGCATATTTTACCTCCTCATGATCTCTTATTTCTATAAATTGACAATTACAAAAATAAATATTGCAATATACAAATTTCCTTACTTATATATTAATTTATAATTTCCAAATTAGGATTTCACAAAACAAGTGCATAAATAATTTTAAGAAAAATTCTTGAGATAGTCAAACCCATACCAAAAAATCTTGCAACACCTTCAACAAGTATATAAATAATTTATAGCAAAACCCACATCATCTTTCTTTTGTGGCATTTGCGACAAGTTTAATAACCAAAACAAAAAACAAATTAACAATAAAGATTATATTACCCAAATTCTAATTTTAGAAAATCCCAAATATTTATATTTTCAACATAAATTTGTAGTTTATTAAAGGTTTTTTTATGAATAGGAAGAAGGGATGTAGTAAAGAGAAAATGAGTTCTTTTATAAAAGAGAAAAGAGGGAGAAGGGGTGGAGTGAAGAGAAAGTTGGTAATATATTTTTTTAATGAGGACATTATGGTCTTTTTGACTAAGAAAGGGAGGTAAGTGTAATTTCTGAAACTTCAGGGGGCTAAGTGTAATTGTCAGAAACCTCAGGGGAGGTTTCTGAAATTATCCCTAAGTTTTATGGGCTAAATTATCAACTTCTAGATGTAATTCAGCGAGTAATGATGTCCACTTGCAAGTGTGTCTGATGCGTTCCCATAAAGCTAAGTGTGGAATGAAGCAAGAAATTTTCAGATTATATTGAAGTTGAAAAAAGACACTCAAATTAGAGGGTAATTTTTTGCATTTTCTGAGGAATGCTGCATTTGAACTGGAGATTATTGACGTTAAATTAAATCAAAAGGTACCCCAAATCTCAGGGTTGCCTCAATAACTTGCCTTTAGGCCATTTGAATTTGACATATGTATCAACCCATCATATACCTTAGAGCCCATAGCAAGAGTTCAACAAATTCTCCAGCTTCAATAGCGGAGCTTGTACTGAAAGTGGATCCAATATTAGGTTTTTCATTTATTAACAAGTAATAACTAAAATACCATCCAGTCTAATTTTTATTTTATATTTTTCCTGTCGACTGATTAACAAAGAAATAAGCTATACATGAAGTTGATAATTATTTTCTGACTAGATAAATAATAAAAAGATAAATGTTCTTAGATTTTCAATAATTACGTGTATCTATATGAATATTTCATTTTCCACATATTTTTACCCCCCGCCCCCCGGGTGGCGCGGGGGTCTCTTCTCTCTTCCCCTCTCCCTCTCCCTCCGCTTTTGCCACTCATCATCTACATATGTTTGGTGTTTATGTTTACACGCAAAATTACAAGAGTAGCCAATGACCCCTTAATTTCTCTTTTGAGCTTGAGGAGGTTTAATAGCAAAAGACCATGGTAGTATTTTGAGAATTTTAAGGTCATACCTTCATCTACTGCATTTATGAGGTTAAAGAAACAAGTGATTTCTCATTTTTTTTTATTTTTGAAATTTAGAAGATATCTTATTACCTAACCTCTAACAGATCTAGGAATTTTCCTAATATAAAAATTACTATTTTGGTATTAGAATCCAGGACCCAAAACAAGTGATTTATGAGGTTAAAGAATCTTATTACATTCATCTACTACATTTATGACCGTTAAATTCTAAAGTTCTCCCATGTCCCCAAAATGAGCAAAGAAAACCTCTTTC
>JAMWEH010002404.1:0-13950 GCA_024721245.1 Mitragyna speciosa | reverse complement strand
TAATTGACGTTCTGATGGAACATAGGACATGCATACTAATCCTTCCTCCAATTTTTCTTTAATGAAATGCCTGTCAATTTCAATATGCTTTGTCTTATCATGTTGTATAGGATTATGAGCAATACTGATAGCTGACTTTGTTAGTCGCAATAGAGCTTCATGGGGCCTTCCCATTTGATTCTCAAATCATCTAGGATAATTTTCAGCCAAAGTAGTTCACACAATCCTTGAGCAATAGCCCTGAATTCTGATTCTGCAGATGATCGTGCCACCACATTCTGCTTCTTACTCCTCCATGTTACCAGATTACCTCCAAGAAAAGTACAATATCCCGTAGTTGATCTTCTATCTACTAGGGAACCTGCATAATCAGCGTCGGTATAAGCTTCTAGAGCAAGACTATCATTCTTCTTGAACAAAATTCCTTTCCCCGGATTGCCTTTCAAGTAATGCAACACCCTATAAGCAGCTTGAAGATGAGGTTCTCTTGGATCATGCATGAATTGACTAATCACGCTTACTGAGTATGCAATGTCTGGTCGAGTATGAGCGAGGTATATGAGCCTACCAACCAACCTCTGGTACATTCTTTTATCAACAACTGGTTCTTCTTTAGCTTTCCCAACTTATGGTTTGGATCTATCAGGGTAGACACTGGCTTACACCCAATTTTTCTGTTTTTGTCAATAAGTCAATCATGTACTTCTGTTGAGATATGAAGATCCCTTGTGTGGAATATGCCACCTCAATGCCGAGAAAGTATTTCAGTTTTCCAAGTTCTTTTATCTCAAACTCTTTTGCTAGTCTCTGCTTCAACCCATGTTTCTCTCTCTCATCATTTCCAGTTACTATGATGTCATCCACATAGACTAGAAGAGCAGTTATTCCCCCTGCAGTTGAATGCTTGATGAAAAGAGTGTGGTCACCTTGGCTTTGTTTATACCCAGATTCCTTCATGACTTTTGCAAATCTCCCAAACCATGCTCTAGGGGATTGTTTTAGCCCATAAAGAGCCTTTCTCAACTTGCACACCTTGTTACCTGTGTCCCCCTCAAATCCTGGTGGGATGTTCATGTAGATTTCTTCATCTAAGTCACCATGGAGAAATGCATTCTTAACATCATATTGTAGGAGTTGCCAATTGAAGTGAGCCGCCAATGACAACAGAATTCTCACAGTATTCATTTTTGCAACTGGAGCAAAAGTCTCCTGATAATCTACCCCATAAGTTTGAGTGTACCCTTTGGCCACCAATCTTGCCTTATATCTCTCAAGGGATCCATCAGCCTTGTATTTCAATGTAAAAATCCACTTGCAATCAACAATATTTTTCCCTTTCGGTTTATCAACAACCCACCATGTTTCATTCTTTTCTAATGCGCCCATCTCCTCTCTCATAGCATCCCTCCATTCTCTTTTTGACAATGCCTCAGAAACAGTGTTAGGGATGGCAATGGTGTTTAGACTCACAATGAACCTTTTGTGTGCTGGTGATAGGTGCTTTAGAGAGACATAGTGTGATAGTGGATAGAGTGGCTGTTTAGAACATTCTTTGGTACCTTTTCTAATAGCAATGGGAAGATCTAGGTTGTCTGTTGGGTCAGTAGATGGTTCAACAAGATTTGTGTGTAAAGGTAGGTAAGATCTTACCGTGATCTCATTCCCAGAGTCTGAGTTGGATTCTTGGACCTGCGTCAGTTCTGGAATAGCCTTTTTTCTTGAATACACCTGAGAGAACCTTGGAAAGTTGTGAGTGACACTAGTTGGGGTAGGAGATAACATGGATTTCAGTGGCAGAATTAGGTGACTCAGATGTAATTGGCTCAGAGGATTTGGGTTCAACAACACGGGCTGGAACATGAGGAAGGTCAAGGCTTTTAAGTGATTCAAAGGACTCACAAGTACTATCTTCCATCATTGAAATCTCCTCCTGAAGAGAGGACTTAGAGAAAAAAGGTACATTTTCTGTGAAGGTGACATCTGCAGAGATGAAAAATTTTCTGGATGAAGGGTTGTAGCACTTGTATCCTTTTTGAGTGGCTGAGTAACCAAGGAAGACACATTTGATGGCTCGAGGGTCAAGCTTGCCTCTATGTTGGTTGTGGACATGAACAAAGGCAGTGCACCCAAATACCCTAGGTATGAGGCCATTAGAAGTTCTAAAGTGAGGATAGAAACTATTAAGAACCTCTATGGGACTTTTGTTGTCTATCACACTTGAGGGAAGTCTATTTATCATGTATGTGGCTAGTAAGAACAGCCTCTCCCCAATAAGATTTAGGAACATTCCCTTGAAAAAGTAAAGCTCGAGTCGTGTTGAGTAAATGCCTATTTTTCCTTTCAGCTACCCCATTTTGTTGAGGTGTGTTAACACATGACGAATCATGGATAATGCCTTGTGATTGAAAATAGGGTGACAAAATCTAGTTGAAGTAGTCTCTTGCATTGTCTATCCTAAAGGCTTTTATTTTAACTCCAAATTAGGTTTTGAACCATGGAGTGAAAATTAGGTATAACAATGCTAACATCAGATTTTTGTTTAAGAAGAAAGAGCCATGTAACTCGAGTGCAATCATCAATTAAGGATACAAACCAACGAGCCCCAGAGACATTAGGTACAGTAGAAGGGCCCCATATGTCACTATGAATCAAATGAAAAGGATAAGCACTTCTTTTATTGCTAATAGGAAAAGAATGCGAGTATGTTTTGCCAATTCACAAATATCACAATGAAACTCAGAAATATCTAATCCTTGGAACAAATGAGGAAACATAACTTTTAAAACCTTAAAAGATGGATGACCAAGGCTGTAGGTGATATAGCCAAATGGCATCTTTATTCGAAGAACTAAGAAAAGACAAAGACAAATTGCTCTTAACTTTCTGAGATGATTCAAGGTAATAAAGGCTGCTTTGTTCCTTAGCAAGTCCAATCCTCCTCCCCAAGTCTTGATCCTGAAAAACACAATAAGAAGGGGAAAAAATAGCATAACAATTGAGATCATGGGTAAGCTTTTTAACAGAAACAAGGCTTGTTGACAATTTTGGTACATGTAGGACATTTTATAAGGATAAAGGTAGGTGTGATATGTATGTCACCAACTCCTGCAACAGTAGCCAAGGAGCCATTGGCCATTACAATTTTCCTGTTACTCGGGCACGGGGTATAATTGTGGAAAAGTTGAGATGTGGGGGTCATATGATCTGTGGCGCCGGAGTCTATTATCCAAGAATTAGCATAAAATTTATCTGAGGCATTCATGCAAAAAGAAAATACAGGTTTACCTTGAAAGAGCCAAAGAACAAGCTCCAGAAGACTTCTCAAGAGACCCTAAGAAGTTTTTTAGCTTCTCAATTTCTTCACTATTGAGCCCTCCTGCTGAGAAATTTTCCTCAGGTTTGGGGTGCTCTGCTATGTGTGCTTGAGGCCTTTGTTGGCCCCCACGATTTCCCCATTCTCTGCTTGGTGGCTTACCATTCAACTTCCAGCACTTCTCCCTTGTGTGCCTGGATTTCTTGCAAAAAGTGCACCAAAGATTGTCCTTGTTCTCCTTCCACTGGTTTTCTTTACTCAGATGCTTAGGCAGATCACTTTGTCCTTTCTCCTGATGATCTGTCTTTATTAACTAAGGCTGACCCATCCATGGTTTGTGGTTCAAGCATAATACTCCTCCGGCTTTCATTCTGCTCGAATCAATGAAATTGTCTCTTCTAGAGATGGTGTGTTCCTCCTTGCCAAGGATTTGAATCCTAACCTGATCAAATTCAGGATTCAATCCAGCCAAAAAATCGTAGACTCGATCTTTTTCAATGAAGGTTTTCAAGATAGCAGCATCCTCATGGCATTTCATTTTGAAAACCCGGTAATGATCGAGTTCTTGCCAGTAGATTTTGCAGCAAATTTGCATACTCAGTGACTGATTTGTCTCCTTGCTTAGTTGCTGCATGTTTTGACCTTGATCTTGTACACTTGAGCAGCATCACAGGCCTTTGGATATGTACGACGAATGAAGTCCCAAATCTTCTTTGATGTAGCCAAAAACATGCACGTGTCACTAATCATGGGATCCATGGAATCCCATAGCCAAGACATTATCATGGAATCCTCCTCATCCCATGCTTCAAACGTCGGGTCATTATTGGTTGGTCCCGTTCCAAGAAGGTGGCTAAGCCTCCCTTTGCCCTTGAGGTACTGTGCGGACAAATTGAGACCACTTGAGGTAGTTTTTCCATTGAGCCTATAGGAAGGCCGAATATTTTGCAGCTCTCCAATTTTTTGGACAGAATTGGATTCTTCGGATGGGTTAGATTTGCTAGAAGTAGTAGGTTTGGGAGGTTGACATGATGAAGGAAGAATATCCACAGCAATTAAGGCTATTCAAACAAGGAGTAGAGAGGAAAAGTAAGGAAGATTGGCAGCAATGAAGGCTGGAACATGCAGCAATAAAGGCTGTTTGAAGAAGAAGAGAACTCAGGAATACCCTAAGGCTCTGATACCATGTAAAGAAATATGAGATAAAAGACTTGTAATCTTTTTCTTATTCTCCAAACTGATAAGTACACTGGTATATATAGTAGATTACAAGATAAAAGGATAGGAAACTAAATCAAATTTCAAACTAATATCCTAATCTACTCTATTTAAATTGAAACTACTTATCCTTATCTATTTACATCTTATCTACACCTCACCAAATCCCTCCATTTAAGGGATTTTAATTTAATTTTCCTAATCTATTCACAGCTTATGTACATCTCAACAGTTTATGTAGATGATATTGTTTTGGTAGGAGATGATGTTAGGAAAATTCAGAAACTCAAGGCTTATTCGGCAAAGGAGTTTGAAATAAAGGACTTGGGGAACTTGAAATATTTTTTTGGGAATATAAGTTGCCAGATCACGGAGAGGGATTTTCATATCTCAATGAGAGTATGTCCTAGATATTCTTAAAGAGAGGAATGAATCCTGTTGATACATGAATTGAACAAACTATAAAGCTTGGGGAAGATTCTGATGTGGCATTCGTTGACAAGGTTCGATACCAAAGGTTGGTTGGCAAGTTTATGTATTTATTTCCTGCACGTCGTGACATTGCCTTTGTTGGAGGTGTAGTGAGCCAGTTTATGCATGCTCCAAAAGAATCTCATCTTAAGGCCATAAACCGAGTTCTTTGATATTTGAAAGCTATTTGAGGAAAAGGCATCTTATTTTAATAAAAATGATCAAATAAAAGTAGAAAGTTACACTGATGCAGATCGGGTTGGTTCGGTTGTTGATAGAAGATCTACATCTGGCTACCTAACAGTGGTAGGAGGGAATTTGGTGACATGGAGGAGTAAGAAACAATCAGTTGTAGCAAGATCAAGTGCTGAAGTAGAGTTTTGAGCAATGGCTGATGGAGTTTGTGAATTGCTTTGGCTTCAACATTTGTTACAAGAGCTTCATATCAAGCTGGCCAAGCCTATGAGACTATACTGTGATAACAAAGCAACAATAAATATTGCTCAAAATCTAGTATATCATGAGAAGTTGACAGACATTTCATCAAATAGAAGCTTGACAGTAACATAATTTGCACACCTTTTATGAAAACAAATGATCAACTTGCAAATTTTTTGACTAAACGATTAGCAGCTCTAGAGTTTCACCATTTCTTAACCAAGCTAGACCCGTGTGATATCTATGCAGTAGCTTGAGGAGGCGTGTGAAAACATGATTAATACACAAGGGAAAGCGTAATTATAGTAGTTCTAGGGCCGAATAAATAGAACTGTGACAAAATGGAACGTAGCTTTAATAATTACTAATAATAAAAAAAGCATAGAGTATTCATGTTACTTTATAGCCTCCTCTTCTTTATTTTCTATCTATTTCTTTTATTCAACTCAACTATTAGGGTTTCAAAGCCTTTTATAGAAAATTTCAATTAAATAAAACCCTAAATAATCATAATCAGGACTACATTGGCTACAAGGAAGGAAATCATATTTAGACAGAGGGGTAGTTTCCAAATAGATTTGGAAATCTAGTCAACCAATGAGACTAAGCTGTCAACTTTTCACGAGTTCAAAAACCTTCCTAAATCAATTCCAAAATTCCAAAAAAATTCATGAATGTCTCAATTAGATCTAGATTAGGATTGATTTTCCAACTTTCCAAGTCTACAAAGTGCCGTGTTCTGGCCATGCAGTGGCAATATGTCAATTCTTGCAAATTGTTTTTTTTTTTTTCCAAATTTTTTTAGAGCTCAGTTTGACAAGAACAAATCATTGCTTGTCTAATCGGATTGCGTTTTGGTAAGACCAACCAAAACTAATTTTGTTATTATCTTTTAGAACCTCTGATCAGTATTTTTTTAAACCTGTTGCTCAAATATCGTTGAACTAGGGTTTTGTCCTAGTAACAATTTTCAACTGTTATTTTCGAGGGAGGCTGTGATACCATTGAAAGGTAATAAGCATGGTAACATTATGAAAATTTAAAAATGTCACCATGGACTATGCAATGATATCACACCTGATACGAGATAGTACGTTCAATTATACCTTTGCATAGGAGATTTCTATAAAAAATTAAGGGAAATCTTGAACTTTGGTGAAGATCTTGCCACGAAAACCCTACATGTGTGGAGTCTCTAATGGTGATCCACACGAGAAGATCAATAGGAACCTTTCAAGTCTGCCTAGCCTTGCCTTTTAAGTGCTAACTTCTCCGACACACGACCAAGGATCGAGTAAGAAAACGACATGCTAGAAATTAAGAAAAAATGTAAGGGAGTGAATTTTTAGGGAAGAAACAAATTTTTTCTCTCAGTTTTCTTCTTGTTGTCCGAAATCTCTCTCTCCAATTTTACATAACTTGTGTTCTAATTGTGTTGTATGTTTTATATGACCAGGAGTCAAGACCAAGTTATTTATAGTCAACTAATTTTAGTCTTGTAGGAATTGGTTCGTTGGAATCCAATATATAAGTGGATGCTTATTTTGCAAGATTACATCAAGCAAGTCCAATTCTACATGGAAATCGAAATCTAATTTCCTAAGGGTTAGGCTAATTGCACATATGTACCCAGGGTAAGTTTATCTCATAAATTAACACCATAAATTTCTTATAGATATTAATAAACAATTTAACTTGAAGATTTCCTAAATGTGTATAACTTATTAGGTTTCATCCACATTGGTAACAAGTAAAAATTATAGCTCAATAATTAATTAATTAAAATTTAGATAAATTAAACGCTTTGATTTATTATTAATTCAACTAGTTAATTAATTCATATTCATAGATGAAGAGCGGCTACTAGCAACATCATGACCATCTATGTGGGCAGAAGAAAGTCATGCGGTAAGACGTCACTAATCAATAACAATGGGTTAATTAATATTTTTTCACTACATAATATCCCCAATTAGTATAGGAGTACAGAATTAGTGACAACTCTTATTTGACCAATTATTCTTTTCTTGTTTCAAAAATATAAAACGGTTTCGAGTTATACATTCACTTTTGCATAAAGATTCTTGAGTTATTATTTCAAGCAAGTAGCCAATCTTGGAAATGCTCTCCTACTATTAGGAGTGGTGAATCTTATATTGGCTATCTTATATTCTTCCTCATACTATGTTAATTTATGAGTGACTCTTAATGAACAACATGGATAAAGAGTTAAAAAGTATAATAATTCACATTCAAGTGCAAGGATCACTTGCACCAATGCCACTAAGTGTTTGAGCCATTGGCATGAAATAGTAATGATAGAGACACATGGCAACGATGCACTAAGGTTTATAGAAGACAGGGTAAGAGTGTTTCAAACTCCCAACCTTTGATTTGGCATTCTTTAGAAGACAAGGAGCTGACTTAGGAGTTGGTTTGTTTTTATCTTAGTTTTATAAGTAGAAAATTTTATATTAATTGTTTTAGGTATTTTCTGAATTTTAGTAGTTAAGGATATTTTGGTAATTTGACTATTTTGCAAGAATTTTCTGGTGTGAATATTTTTTGTTTTTGAGTCCTAGTTAAATTAGGAAAGTAATTTTTAGTTTGTTATTACCAATAGAATTAGGAATTGAAAGTTATTCCAATAGGGAATAAAAGATAAATCCTTGTTACAATAGGACTTGTCTTAGGAGTCTATAAATAAGTGTTTCTCCTCCAAGAGAAATCAGTTTTCAGTCAATAAAATTTTCAGCAGCTTTTGTTAGCTTATTTTGTGGATTGTGTGATACAATCTAGCCTTGGTGTGATACCTAAAGGTGCCTAGGAGTGATTCTTGGGATTCCTAATTCGTTCTTACTTTCAATCTTAATTTCCCGGTAGTCTTCTATCGAATTTTACTCTAAAATTCATTCAGCTATTTTCTTGCAAATTTTCTGCCTATATCTTGTGAGTCCAAGCCTTTTAACAATTGCCTACAACTTTTACCTACCATTAGCTTCTAGTGCTGCATCAATTTTTGGTATCGGAGCAGGCTATTAGTTGTCCTATGACGACTTGGAGTGGTCAAAGTTTTAGGGGTCGATACACCGATAAAGAACAATTTGAAATCATCAATCTTATTTTGCGGAGGGTGGATTTATTAGAAGCCAAACCTCAGGAGATAAATTTTTCTGGTTCTCAACATTAAGAAAATCCTGAATCTAGTAGTGCAAGGGGATTCGAATTGGTGTCCAAAACCAACAGGAAAGAGACAGAGGTTGTTGGATGCGAAGAAGTAGCCTATAAGCAATCTGATAGGGGAGGAAACAGGCCAAATCAGTCTCTTGAGAGGCCACAAGCTTCTCTTTTGGATATGGCAAATGAAATTGTGCAATTAGAGAGGCAACGGGGTCAACATCCTTATGATATGGCTGGAGACATTACCAAAAGGGTGAGAATTGACATTCCAGATTTTGATGGAAGAATTGATTCTAAAATTTTTCCTAGTTGGCTTGCAATTTAAGAACGTTATTTTGATTGGTATGACATCACTGATGAGAGGAAAGTTAAGTTGCTATTATGGAACTTGTCGGACAAGCTCAAGTTGGCGGTCAGGAGTTGAGTGACTTGAGTGTGATCTCCGACTTGTTGGAGAATTTGATATGACTTGGGGAGAGATGAAGCCGTGTTTAAAGAGAAAGTACTTGCCTCGACAATACCAATCTGATCTCTTTGATGGCCTTACCGGTTTAAGGCAAGGTGGAATGACTGTAATTGAGTACATTGACAGGTTTGAAGAGCTGAAAATTCGCTGCAGAGGATCTAAAGTCTAGAGCAACCTATAGCACGATTTAAGATGGGCTTGAGGCCTGAAACTCTCAAAGAATTAATTGGATGTGAGGCTTATATGCTTGATGATGAATTCTAGTTGGCTCATCAGGTTAAGAAAATTTGCGACCAACACCAGTTAAGAAATTTACTAATCAAGGTGGGGAGACAGCTACTAGAAGGTTTGTTGTAGCTAGAAAAACTCCAAGCTGGCAACAAACCTGCATATCCTAAAAATAAAGTGGCCATGGCTGATGAACAAAAAAAAAAAAGACAAGAAGGATCGGTGTGTTAGGTGTGGACTCAAGGGCCACATGGCATGGGAATGCCCAAATAAGAGAAATTTGCATAGGTGTTGATTCTGGAGAAAAGGATGATTTTGAAGTTGAGGAAGATGAAGGTATAGATTACTTAGATGAGATGACAAGGCTTAACATTGATGATTTGGAGGAGGAGGAGGAGGATACGTCTTATCTTTCCGTTGTTAGGCGTATTCTTAGTGCACCAAAGTCACAAAAAGAAGACTGGAGAAGAATTTCAATTTTTCAGACATTAGTTTACTGTGGAAAAGAGACTAGGAAGCTTATTATTGACGGTGGCAGCAGCATGAATGTTGTTTCTCAATTTACTGTGGACAGGTTGAAGTTGCCTATGGTGCCACATCCAGAATAATATAAGGTTTGCCTGGGTAGTAGCTCTATTCGAGTGACAGGGCATTGTTTGGTTTCTTTAAAGCATGGGCCTTATAGTGATTCTATATGGTGTGGATGTCATTCCAATGATAGTTGCACCAACCTTAATTATATGACCGAGATGTGAATCACAGTGGCAAGGCAAATACATAGTCTTTCAAGTTCCAGGACAAGCAGATTGTTTTAAAGCCTTTGAATGCTGAAACTATCAAGAAGTATTAGGAACTGAAATTAGCCAGGCAAGATGATTCGAAGGCAAAGGAAGTGATTGGAATAAAGAAGAAGCCTCTTCAGATTCAAAGAAGAAGCCTTTTGAAAGGGAGAGCATGGAGCAAGGAGTTATGTTGCTTTAGTGTTCAAAGAAGTGAAGATTTCAGCAATTACCAATTCTAAAGTAGTGCTTCCAGAAATTAAGAAGTTGCTGTCACATTTTTCTCTGATGTTGCTCCGAGGACTTACTGAGTGAACTGCCCCCCTATACGGGATGTTCAACATGCTATAGATTCAATACTAGGTTCACAACTCCTTAATTTACTTGCTTATCGCATGAATTCTAGTGAATCTGTTGAACTTAAGAGGCAAGTTGATGAAATTTTGGCCAAGGGATTTATCTAAGTCAATCTAAGACCTTGTTCGGTGCCTGCACTATTAACTCCAAAGAAAGATGGAACATGGAAGGTGTGTGTTGACAGCTGTAATCAACAAGCTAACAGTCAAGTATAGGTTTCCAATATTTTGACTTGATGCCATATTTGACATGATGGTTGGTTCAACTATCTATACTAAGATTGACCTACAGAAAGGGTACTATCAAATAAGGATCCGATGTGGAGATAAGTGGAAGATAGCGTTTAAAACTAAGGATGGCCTCTTTGAGTGGCTGGTCATGCTGTTTGGCCTTTCTAACGCTCCTAGTACTTTTATGAGAGTCATGACACAAGTATTCCAGCCCTTTATTGCTCAATTTCTGGTTGTTTATTTTGATGATATTCTGATTAATAGCAAGACTAAAGAGGAGGATATTAGCCATCTTCAACAAGTAATGAGAGGTCTACGTCAAGAAAAACGCTACATTAATCTGGAAAAATGTTATTTTATGAGTTCAAGTGTCGTGTTCTTGGGATTTGTTGTCACAGATAAAGGGATTGCAGTTGATCCTGAAAAGGTGAAAGTCATTACAGATTGGCTAGCTCCAACTACATTACGTGAAGTCCGAAGTTTCCATGGATTGGCTACATTCTATAGGCGTTTTATCAATGGACTTAGTACTCTCATGGCCCCAATTACTAATCGTTTGAGAAAGGGACAATTTGAGTGGACAAAACCTGTAGCTTGAGCTTTTGAGGAGTTGAAAAAAAGAATGACCGAGGCTCTAGTACTTAAGCTACATGACTTCTCTAAGGTGTTTGAAGTGACATTTGATGCTTCCCATGTGGGAATTGGAGTAGTTCTTAGTCAAGAAGGACATCCTATTGCCTATTCTAGTGAAAAACTGAATAAGGCAAAACAGAAATAATTTACTTACGATAAGGAGTTCTATGTTGTGATCTATTGGGCATTGGCATCATTATCTTCTTTATAGGAGTTTGTGTTGTATTCTGACCATGAGGCTCTCAAGTAAGTAAATTCTTAGAAGAAATTAAATCATCGACATGGTAAGTCGGTATCTTTCTTTCAATAGTATAATTTTGTCATCAAACATAAGGCTGGAACGGAGAACAACGTAGCCGATGCGCTTAGTCATGTGCATCTTATTCTTACATATATGACTGTTCAAGTTGTTGGCTTTGATTCTCTCAAGCTTATTCTTACATATATGACTGTTCAAGTTGTTGGCTTTGATTCTCTCAAGCGTGATTACTCTAATTGTAAAGATTTCAAAGTCATATATGAGGATTTAATGGCTGGACAGCAAGCTGATTTTTCAGGTTTCTCATTACATGATGGTTACCTTTTCAAGGGAACTCACTTTGCTTGCCAAATACTTCTCCAAGAGAACAGGTCATTTGGGAATTACATGGTGGTGGTGCAGCTGGACATTTTGGTGTGACAAGACAATAGCCATGATGCAAAATTGTTTCTACTGGCCAAGTATGAGGCGAAATGTTGGGAGAATTGTAGCTCTATGTCGAGTTTGCCAATTAGCTAAAGGAAGAAAGAAGAATACTGGATTGTATATGCCATTGCCTATACCACATGAACCTTGGCAAGATTTAAGTATGAATTTTGTCCTTGGTTTGCCAAAGACATTACGAAGTTATGATTCTATTCTTGTGGTGGTGGATAGGTTCTCCAAGATTGCAGTTGCTTACTTTCATGTGCTAAGATATGCCGTCGTCGACATTTACAACCATTCTAAATCGAGTTCAATTAGCATAGCTACCGAGACAACGGCTCGGTGGTCAGGGCAGCCACTAAAAAGCCTCCTCTTCTTGCAAGTTGGGGGTTCAAACTTCATCTGCATCAGATATCTTGATAAAAAAAAACTAAAAAGGTATTATAGTGCTCTTCTGGTTCAATGTGGTTTAGTCCGCATTGACCTTCTCAAGTCCAATTGATAACAAAAATCCAGAAGAGTACCATAGTGCTCCTCTGGTCCAATGGTAGTTTAGTTCCCATTGGTCTTCTCAAGTTCAATTGATAACAAAAATCTAGAAGAGTACTATAGTGCTTATCTAGTCTAATGGTAATTTAGTTCCTATTGATCCCTCGGTCCAATTGGGACCATCCCCTAGAGTGAGTTAGGAGTAGGCTAGAATGTTGAATACTTGACAAAAAAATTAAAAAAAATAAAAACAAAGTACAATTAAAACCTATGCTTGTGGAGGCAATTGGGCAAGTTGGTATTAGATTTTCATTTAAATGGGTTTTACCCAATTCGCCCAACTATAGATTGGGTTAATATTGAGTTGAGTCATATTAGGTTAACTCAACCCATGATCCCATATATGACTCAACATATTATTTTATAAATGTTGGTACATAATACTTTTTCACACACATTTACACATACAAAATGATTACAAAATGATTTTTTTCACATATATAAACACATCTTTCCATATATAAACATATTTTCACACACTGGAACACTTGCACAAACACAAACACACACTTCTAATGATTCAATCATTTGAATGGTTACTACAACATTTTTGATTACTAAAAGGTTAAGCATTGCAAGTCTTAAATTGAAAAAAACCAAGAACTTCAATGCAGATGATTGCCTATGTACCAAAAACATAAAAAATACAAAGCTCTTTTGGAACAATGATACTTGGTAACACCTCTTCTTACTTTGCTACACAATCCACGATTGCATTGCCCATGCAACCGATTGAAAAGCAGAAATATTACAAACAAGAGTAAATACAATCTAAGCTCTGGAAATCTTGTTGCTTGCCTTCTTGATATTAACCACTATGACACTTATGTTATCCCTACTCCCTTTAGCAATTGCCAGCTCAAGTAAATGGTCGCTGCATCTGCTAGTGCACTGGATCCCTTTGAAATCTTTTGCTAATCCGACCATTTAGACATCTCCTACCTACATCGCAAGCAATGCCATTAGACACCACATCCCAGAGGCCATCAGATGCAATGATGAGAAAGTCCATCTGAGTCTGTTCTCTTGTTCACAGTGACTTCACTCTCCGAGATCACGTATGGTTTCAGGTTGTGATACCCTGTCAAAATTGAATATTTCAACAACTCTTACGGCAAAGTTTAGCAAATGACAGTTAAAGATAGAAATTTAGTGAAGTTCTCCAAACTTTAACATTTTTTTTTTGAATT
The DNA here is from genome assembly GCA_024721245.1 of Mitragyna speciosa. Classification (NCBI taxonomy): domain Eukaryota; kingdom Viridiplantae; phylum Streptophyta; class Magnoliopsida; order Gentianales; family Rubiaceae; genus Mitragyna; species Mitragyna speciosa. The sequence goes on along the minus strand of JAMWEH010002404.1, from coordinate 213 downwards.
TAAATGGAAGCTTGTAAAATTTCAGATGGGAAATTAAACTAATTTTCATTCGGATTAGAACTAAAAAAGTATTTCGGAGACATGAATTAGTACATCAGGGTGCAATGGAAATTAAACTAATTCTCATACAGAACTCAAAAGCATCAAGAAAACGTAAATTAGTTTAGAAATTAATTAAAACAACCCCAAAGAAACAAAAATGGGTATTTAAAA
>JAMWEH010000092.1:0-37753 GCA_024721245.1 Mitragyna speciosa | reverse complement strand
CTTCTCAGTCTCTCTCTCTCCTCGGTCTCTTGTTCTCTCTTCGATCCCGTTCTCTCTTCGGTCTCTAGTCTCTTGTTTTCTCCTCAGTCTCTCTCTCTTTCTTCGGTCTCTTTCTCTTCCTCGGTCTTTTGTTCTCTCTTCGGTCTCGTTTTCTCTTCGGTCTTAGTTCTCTCCTCAGTCTCCTCTCTCCTCAGTCTCTTGTTTTCTCCTCGTCTCTCTCTCTCTCCTTGGTCTCTCTCTCTTCTCGGTCTCTTGTTCTTTCTTCAGTCTCGTTCTCTCTTTGGTTTCTAGTTCTCTCCTCCCTTTCCTCGATCTCTCTTTGATTCTCTCTCTCTCGGTCTCACCGGACTTCTCTTTTCTAATATCTTAACCGAACGCCCCAAAATCTTTCCCCAATCGGTGTCTTCTTCTTCCCAAATCCAATTCCCCAAATCTAGAAACTAAACTCTAATTGCTTGGTCCAATTTTAATTAACAACTATGAGATCCGAGTAGAAATTAAGATTATATAAAAAGAATAAAGAAGGGTTGTAGAATCTTACCTTGTTTGGCCGAGAAATGGTAGGAGCTTGTTGGACTGGCCGACTGTGGTGATTGCAGTGGTGGAATTCAGCCGGTTGGTGTGTGACTTCCGGTGGTGGTGGAGTTGTTGTGTTTGATTTTTGTGCACGTGTGATTGTGTATGTTGCTGATGGACTTGTTCTTTGTGGGTGTATGCTGGTGTGAATTGTGTGCCTGTGTGCCGTTTGTTGTGTGTTGTGTATTGCAATGTGCTGTGAATATTTGTATGTGTGTGTATGCTGGTGTGTTGTGCTGGTCTGCTGAGGTGAATGAATTGTGTGTTTTTGGGTGCAGATTGAGAGTGATGGAGTGTGCTTTGTGAGGGAAGGCAGAGAGGGAAATGTGAGAGTTATGTGCAAGTTGTGATGGTGTTTTTTGAGTTTTGTCTGTGCATTTGATGTGTGTATGTGCAAGTGGTGAAGGAGAGGCCAAGAGAGTGAAGCGTGAGGTGTTTTTGTGCAAGGTGGAGCGCTTTTTGCATGTCTGAAAATTGTGAGTGCAGGCAGGGTGATGATGATGAAGTGAGAAAGAAAAATAAGCAAAATCCCTCAAATCTGATGAAGGGATTGCAAGTGGGGATGAGAGTGATGATTAGAGGGGAGAGTTGGTTTTGATGATGGGAGAAAGCATGGCTGCTATCAGCCGAGGCAGAAAGCATTGCTGTTGTTTGACTCCTTTTCCCTTTTTTTTAAGCAAAAATAAAATAAAAATGAAATTCGCTTGGATTCCTAAAAAAAATAAAAACCACTAAAATTCAGCATTAAAAGGAGAAATAAAATTTACTACAAATTTTGAAATTTGCTGGAATAATGAAAATGAACCATTAATAGACAAAAAGTTAAAAGTTTGAAATAAATACCAAACGCTCTATAAAAATTACAAAATTTTTACAGAAAATTAATGAATATACAAAATGCATATATAAAATTTTTTTATTTGAAAATTCTCATAAAAAGAGTGCATTGGAAAACGCGCTGTTAAGTTTAAAAATACTAAAATTTTAAATAAATAATAAATGACTCTAAAAAATTATTAAAATTATAAATAATGATAAAAATAGTAAAATTATGTATTTAGGAAATAAAATAAAATAAAATAATATTTACATGGTGAAATTATCATTTTGCCCATGATGTGACGAATTAGTCATAATATGCACAAAAATTATAATCAACCGCCGAGAAAAAAAAAATCCCAAAATGAAGTAAAATATATTTTTATATAAAGGGTGTGTTAAAATTTGGTGTCTACAACTTGCCTCTCTTTGTCGGGAATCTCGCAGGGATTTCAGACAAAAATGTAGATAATACCAAATTTTGATTCACCTAAACATAAAAACAAACACAAATGCAGAATGAAACAAATATCTAACATACAGCATAAGAATGTAAACAAATGAAAAAGTGAGAATACAACCGAACTCTTTAAGAGTTGCCTACGTATCCCTCATAAGGGAATCAGGTCAAAATGTAGTTCGAATTGATGAACTATGAACACAAAATGCAATTAATAATACAAGAATTTGATTTTTTTGATTTTTTTAATCAAAAATAGAGAAGAAAATGCAACATTTTAACTACTGAACAAAGATAACATAAAGCGATAAAAATTGCAAGACTTAATAAAGTGCTTAAACTAATAGACAAAAATGAGTCCTGACTACTGGACAGAACAAATGTTGATAAGTTAGATATAATGTCGGGACTGCCTGACTTGAAACGTAAATAAACAGATGCTGACCAGACTGCTGGACGGATGCATGACCTTGGTCTGCCAATGTTAATGAATGTAAAGTTGTGCTGTCAACTTGAAAATATAAAGGAATGATCATGGAATACAATGCAAGGTTTGGGTTGCCAGACTTGGAAACGTAAATAAATAGATGCCGACCAAATTGCTAGACGGATACATGACCTTGGGCTGTCGAGGTTGATGAATGCAAAGTTTGGACTGCCAAACTTGAAAATATAAAGGAATGATCCTGGGCTGCTAAGAATTATGGAATACAATGCAAGGTCTGGGCTGTCAGATTTGGAAACGTAAATAAGTAGATGTCGACCAAGCTGCTGGACGGATGCATGATCTTGGGTTGCCAAGGTTGATGAAAACAACGTTGGGCTGCCAACTTGAAAAGGAAATAAATGATCTTGAGCTGCCAGGAATCATAAAATGCAATGTAAGGTTTGGGCTGCTAGACTTGGAAACGTAAATGAGTGATTCTAGGCTATTAGGAATCATGGAATACAATGCGAGGTCTGTGCTGCCACACTTGGAAACGTAAATAAACAGATGCTGAGTAGGCTGCTGAATGGATGCATGACTTTGGGTTGCTAAGGTTTGAATGCAAAGTTGAGCTGCCAACTTGGTGATGTAAATAAATGATCCTAGACTGCCAGGAATCATAAAATGCAAGGTTTGGGCTGTCAGATTTGAAAATGTAAATGACAAATGCATGACAATTACTAAATAAATATAAATTTGAAAAAGTAAAACATGCTAGTGGGATACGAACTGAAAAATGAATGTACGATATATAAAAATGAAAATGCAGAATTTGAGCGGCCAGATTAAAATAAATAGAAATTAAAACCCAACGGACGAGTTGGGAGCCTAACAGACGAGTTGGGATTTAAGTAGAAAATTAAACCCGACGGACGAGCTGGGACCCGGTGGATGAGTTGGGACACGAGCGGAAATGTAAACCTAACGAATGAGTTGGGGTCCAGCGAATGAGTTGGGACTTAAACAAAAAAAGTAAACCCAACGGACGAGTTGGGACTTAAGTAGAAAAGTAAACCCAACGGACGAGATGGGGCCCAACGGACGAGTTAGGACTTAAGCAGAAAAGCAAACCCAACGAACGAGTTGGGGCCCAATGGACGAGTTAGGACTTAAGCAGAAAAGTAAACCCAACAGACGAGCTGGACTTAAGCAGAAAAGTAAACCCAACGGACGAGTTGGGGCTTAACAGAAAGTAAACCCAACGGACGAGTTAGGGCCCAACGGACGAGATGAAACTTAAGCAGTAAAGTAAACCCCATGGACAAGTTGGGATTTAAGCAAAAAAGCAAACCCAACAGACAAGTTGGGGCCCAACGGATGAGTTGGGATTTAAGCAAAAAAGTAAACCCAACGGACGAGATGGGGCCCAATGAACGAGCTGGGATTTAAGCAGAAAAGTAAACCCAACGGACGAGCTGGGACTTAACAAAAAAGTAAACCTAACGGACAAGGTGGGACCCAACGGATGAGTTGGGATTTAAGTAGAAAGGTAAACCCAACGTACGAGTTGGGACTTAAGACATGATAAGTAAACCCAAGGGACGAGTTGGGCCCAGCGGATGAGGTGGGACTTACCAGAAAAGTAAACCCAACGGACGAGTTGGGATTTAAGCATAAAAGTAAACCTAGCGGACGAGTTGGGACTTAAATATAAATGCAAAATACACGTAATGTTGGACAAAATCAAAACAATATGTCACATGCTAAATCAATAATAAACAAGTGTCGGTGCAAAAATGTAAGACCAAATGATATAGCACAGGCTGCTAAACAAAATGTATGAATGTATGATTCTAAAGTGAAGAACAAAATGCACCAGATTAGAATGAACAAAATGAGATTCAGACTGCTGAAAAAATGCATAAAGAAATTCGAGACATATGAAAACTTGAAACAATTGTCAAACATTGCATCCAAATTATCCTAAAGAACAAAAATTTTTAAAATTTTTTTGCCCCAATGTATGGCATCAAACTGATTTCGAAACCACTCTTTTTGAGATTTGGTATCAAAATCCATTTAAATTCATCCCTTGCAAAAAGGTTGTCCTAGTATAAATTAATCTCAAAATCAATCTTAAAATTAAATTTTTTGCTAAAAAATTTACCCCAGTATTAATTTTGAAATCGATCTTTGAAATGAATTACGCTCTTGATCAATATCATGATTATATTAAAATAATTGCCCCAGTTTTCATTCTTGACAAAGGTCTCAATTGATGACGATGTGATTGCACCTACAAAAAGAGGAAGCAACTCCAATTGCAAAAGTGATGCCACCATCTGATGGTCCCTTGACTCTACTAACGCATATAAACATGAGTATTGCCATTTTGAGTCTCTGACCAAGTTCTTGCCCACTCTCTGCAAGTTTTCCAATTCATTGAACTTTGATTCACGACTCAGACCAAATCTCCCAAAATAGTCTTGTAGTTCGTGCATGATTTTGGCTTCTGATAAATTTAGAATTGCCTTCACTTTTATTTCAAATTCAAACAAAGCAAATGTCAAAAATTTTCAAAACATGAATTCGTCAGAAAAATGCTTCACACGCAATAATATAAAAGAAATTATGTACAGTGAACAACACGCAAAGACTAATGAAATAAAATTAAATGAAAGATTTTTTCAAAAATTGATTTTGAAGTGATGGCTTAAAAGGTGCCTTATGATCTTTGAATGTCGTTCTCATTTGAATTTTGATATTGCCACGAAATGACCAATGTAGATGAGAAATCTCAATTAACTGTTGTTATCAACTTCCCAATGAATCCCATGCCGACATACTAGTTTTCTCATCCGTGAGCCTTCAACTATCACATTCTCTTAACCATAGGATCCTTTCAGATTATTGACTTCAGGGGAAGAAATGAAATGAGCGACGACGTCCAATACTGAGGTGATCTTTCCCTTTTTCATTAAAACAAACTAGTGCTCGAGGAATATTTGGCATCAGTAAGGCAATCTTTCCTTGTTGATTGGGATAGAGATATTAACATCATCTGCCAACGTGCTAGAATGCATCATTTTGACACTTGTCAATTCCTCCACACTTGAATCATCACTTGTCCTCAAATTGTTTGAAGAATGTGAGATCAATTAATGATTCAAGCATTGAAATCACACATGTACATTCTCAAATTTACTTCTTCAAAACCAAGTAAATAACAATTATACAATTTATTGTCTTGCCTTTAATACACATAATATCAAGCAAAGGGGAAGAAATTATATCACAATTAAGCAATTTTAACTTAATTTCTTCGCCTTACTGAATTTCACAAGTAAACGAATCATATGACCAATCGGAGAACATCACATGTCTATAATCAATTTCATTTTTCTCATGAGAAAATTTTTATTCTAATGACCAAGTCACTCAAAATACGAGTGTCTTTTGACACAAAAATCGACATTGGTTATGAAGGTTCTCGGTTACTTAACATCTCGATCTTAAACCAATAGCAGAAACTTGTATTCGAGAAGTAAAACTGCCTTTTTACGCAAGAATCGACATTGGTTGAATGAAGATCCTTGATTACTCAATAATTTATTTTCTCAAATTTGCAACACATTACTCATAATTCAAGTACCGTTTGATGTGAAAGTCGACATTTTTTATGAAGACTCTCGGTTACTAAACACGAGAACCATTGGAGTAGAAAAAACTGCATTATTTCTTTTTCTTTTTTTTATATATAAGAATCCCTCATGATAGATGTCATAACACATATTACATGAATGTACTAATTGATCATAATCAGGGTTTAACATGTGAAATTAAGTAAAGAAGATAAATTTTCATCAAACGTGCAAAATTTGGACATAATGTCAACTACTTTACAAAATATACTTTCTATAAGAACAAAAGTCTAAACCACACAATAATTATTTCTTAGTGCTTGAAGAAAACATTTGTCAAAGTACAAAAAGTAATTTTAACAAGTAAGGGAATTAGACAAAAATCACGATTGTGAGCAATAATTTACAAGCATGTGGCATCACCTTATTTAATCTTATAACAACTTATACAACACATTTTAAAGGTGAATAGGAAAGTGTGGACATGAAACAAAAAAAACTCCCATTGTGAATTGGTTGAAGTGGCATCCCATGCATGCTTGTTCTTTCATTGTGCTTGAATCCTGCAAACATTCATCCGAACTTGTTTGGTGAAGTTTGCTAAATATTTTCAAAATCTTCAAAGCGAAAGTGCATCTTGACCTAACTCTTTGACCTATGTCTTGGCGCTAATGTTTATGGCTTCTGATCCTTTCATGTTAAGTATGAATTTCCTTCGTACCATTCAGAATTCTTAATACAGAATCCAGGTTCCTTTTCACTCTCACTCTAATTCCTTATTGACAATTTTACCTTATTTAGAATCTATAGAGATATCAAAATGACAATCATCAGCTTCACATGAGGTGACATCCAAAAATCATAGGCATTTATTTTGGCCACTTAAAGGAAAAAATGAAAAATATAGAAACAATTGAATAAATAAACAAATGAGAAAACTTTTATTTCATTGAACTCAAACTTGCATTTTCTTAGAAATGGAGTATTTACAAACACCTACTGACGCCAGCCTTTTGGGAAAGTAGTAAATGTAGTCCAAGTTTAAAAAAAACTTTTTACTTAAAAGTAAATAAGGACTCACGACTAATAAAATTAAAGAAAAATAGGATATGAGCCAGACACTAGAACCATCGAAGAAGGAAATCCATTCCAAGGCCCTATCTGGAAATGAATTTAGAAACAAAGGCAATTCTAAATTCACCGTCACTCAGCTATCCAGTTGTTTAGTATCTATCATCAATAACATTGAAACTAGCAGTATCTATCATCCCCACAGTAGGCTCATGGGAAGGCAAAAGATTGTTATCCACATTTGGACTCTATCCCCTTCCTCTCCTAAATACGATTGCTCCATCATCGATCATGTCTTGAATTTTGTGCTTTAATGCCCGACAATTAGTTGTGGAATGTCTCTGGCCTCCTGAATGATAAACACAATAACCCTAAAGATTGTAGTCACAAAGCAGTCCATCAGAGTAGATAGCCTGAGATATTGTGCTGATCTTACCTGCTGCTTTCAGTTGTTCATAAATTTGATTCAAAGGGCGACCAAGAGGAGTGAAGGTCCTGGATCCTCTCTGTGGGGTTTGCTGGACCCATAACATTCTGAGAATGGTTGGGTGGAACATAAATATTGGGACGAATAGGTCTTGGGCGAGGTTGAAATGGAGGACGCAAGTTATTTTGTGGTGCAGGTTGAAAATTTTGAAACGTGGGTTGAGCATTTGGAAAAAATGGCTGCATATTCATCGGTTGGGCTTGGGTGTAAAAAACTAGTTGAGGGCATGGTAGAAAAGTAGGAAAAGTATGTGCTGATGGAGAGTATTGCAGATGATTGGCATGATAGTTCATATTAAGTTGGAATCTGAGTTTGGGTCTCGGGCCTTGATTTAGCACAAAAACTGATTCCCTTTTCTTTTGTTCGGCTTTTTTTCCAACCACTCTCTTCAAATTGTTATTGTTCTGCAGATTTTTAACTTGTAACTTTATGGCAGTTATATCTACCACTTTCTTTTTCTTCACTCCTCTCTCAATGGCTTCTACCTGTTCTATGACTTGAGTGAAAGTTTTCCCAATAGAGCCCACAATCGCTTGGTAATATGGTGGGTTTTGAACATCAATGAAAAGTTTGACCATCTCATTCTCATCAATGAACGGATGCACTTTGACAGCAATATTTCGCCACCGTTGGCCATAAGCTACATAGATTTTTGAGGGTTTCTTTTTTAGCTCTACCAAAGCAAATCTGTCAAGCACCAGATCACAGTTAAATTCATACTGCTTGATGAAAGCCCGTGAAAGGTTAGTCCTGTTTCGAATTTTTGGGAAGTCTAATTTCAAATACCACTCTAATGTATCTTTCTCTAAACTCTCTCTAAAAAGTATCATGGATAACTTGTCATCTCCAATTGGTCTTCCAAGTTTGTTACAGAACATTTTGAGTTGCACTACAGGGTCCCCACTGCCATTATACTTAGAAAATTCAGGCACTTTGAATTTTGGTGGCAATTGAGTATTTGGAAAGCATGCAGAAATCCTCATAATCCAATCCACTGTATCTCTCAAACCCCTAACTTTCTTTGATGAAATCATCAAATCTGTTCAGTTTCTTCAATAGTGTCTTATCAGTCATAAAAGGTTCCTCTTCCCTAACAAAAGGTTCCATCTCTACTCCTCTGATACCCAGTATCAAGCACAACCTGACATGGGTTAAGAGCCGATGGGGGCTGAGTGTTTTAGGTGAATTGAGTTGCTTGTTGGAGGTAGTAAGGTTGGTTTGAAGCATTTTGAGTGTTTCTAGAGCTAGATAGAATATGAACAGGCACTTGAGGGTTTTGAGTAGATGGGGGTGGAATCTGTGTGTCTTGGGTATTCAGAGATGAGACTTGTATCTCGATAGCTAGGTTATTGCCGTTTGTACCAAGGGTACTTCCACCTGCATTGAGTTGCGTGTGCAGAGTTTCCCGAGCAGGTGGTGCATTCGAGGTGGAACCATTGTTGTTCATATTGCTTATGAAGTGGGCACTGATTTGGTTATGTGAGAACACCTAGTGAGTCATGTCATTCATCTTGGTTAACATTTTATTCATTTGCGCCCTTAGCGCAGTCAGTTCAGACGCCTGATTCCCTGTTGGTACTTCCGAAGAATTCGGATGGTTACTCATGTTTATATGCAGTAGCATGGCGCAGGACTACGTGGAAATGGGACTTTGGTGAAAAGAAGCTATGATTTACTGTACCTAAAAGATGGGAATCGAAAGAACATGATTCAGGTGTTTATCTTACCTAACACTATCATATTTTTATTTTGAGAAAGAAAAGAAAAGGAAAAAAAAAGATTGGAGTTAGTAAATGTATAAACAATTTGAATGCATGTCCTAGGGAGTGCCCTTGTTTGTGCCGAGGGTAGGCCTAGCATGAAATGCAATTCTTTAGGGTGAGACTCCCATTTTCTAGTGAAAAACACGCCATATTCATCGAGAAGCAAATGCTTCTGTTTTTGCTCGTACTACCTTACCTAGGGTCTCACCCGCCAGGATGGTACTGAAATATAAACATGCATGTCTTTTTAGGATTACATACCCAAGACAAACAGGCAGCTTTCCTATCATAGGATTTCCAAAATGGCATTCCCTCTACGATTTATGCATGATGACAGTTTGTTAAAGCTGATTAAAATATGTCAAAATGCAAGATTTGAAAATGTTGCAAAATTTCTTTGAAAAAGATGGAACATGAATTGTACAAAAGATTATTGAACTCAATTTTTTTTGCTTGATAAAGAAAATTGAGCCTTTATGAGATTATGAGACACCGAATTGAAAGAAATCAAAAGTCATGACTTTATCTAGAAATATACAAGTCAAAATGCCAGTTTATTAAAGTCAAATGAAATATGCGCTACAATCACTTTTTGTGTAATGTGGGTCGGGAGGGCAGGAGATACGGCAAAAATGATGCATAATATTTATTTTTTAAATAAAATAAATGCAGACTGTACAAAAGTTTGACCTCTTAGATACATTTATTGGCTCTGAGAAAATTTTAGTTCGAATAAAATTGTCAGGTACAACAAAAGTAAAACAACAAGGAGGAATTCACCTTGAAAAGAATTTAAAAGTTATAATTTTTATTCAAGAATATATAAGACGAAAAATTGAATTTTCAAGATTTTTAAGAAAGTCGCAATGATTGATCCCTTTGGGTATTTATAACAAAATACAATATGCAAAAATTTATGAAATTCTATTTCCATCTTTCTTGAAGAAATTAATTATGAAAACAAAATTTAAACGTGCCAAAAAGGGGTTGGCTTCCTACGAGAGCACCATGGCAAGGCTCTTTATTCTATGGTTATGAATCCAATCAAAATTGGAAAGAAATTGTGTTAGTTTATTCAACAAATAACACATAACACATTGGCAAAAACAAATAATACACATAGATAACAGTAAATGGCATAATAAGAAAGATAAAGGAGGTTGGTTCCCTCCTCTCGTGCCTAGTGTGCCTGATAGGATAAGGCTAACTCTATCCTAAGTTATTTTACATGGATGCATGAGGTTGGGCTCACTAATGCATTTAGACTAAATTAGGTTGTCGGTTCCCAAGCCTTCAGACCTAAGGGTTAGGGTCATCAATCCCAAAACCCTTGATCGGTGGCTCAAGTGATCCCCCAAACACTGCTACGTGCACATCATGCCCCAGCCGCGTGTCCGAGTGGATCTTAAAAGTCCCCGAATCTCTAGACTTATGGACTTAAGCCGAGAGTTCGGGTGATCTCCCAAATATGATTACGTGCACATCGTGCCCCGCGCACATGCCTAAGTAGATCAATCCTATTCCTAACCGGAATGGGTGGGTACAACCTCCAAAAAGATAAAGAGGGCAAAATATATCGAATGCACGTATGGAGTGCTCCTTATGAGAGGAGGGAATGTAATATTAACATGCGTGGACTCTAAGGGTGACTGACCCCCTCCCAAATGTAAGCGCGGTCGAATAAAGCAATAATAAGTAAATAAATCATACATACATCACATAAGTAGTCGAGAGAGGGAAGTGTGTGAGATGCAAAAGAAAAACCTAAAAACCTAAAAAGAAAAATACAATCCTAACATCCAAATGCTATAAAATTAAAGGGTTAGAAAAGAAAGAAAATGACGAAACCTAGTGCTCGAACTCACTAGTGATCCCCAGTAGAGTCGCTTACTGTTGCGCCCCATTTTTTGAAAGTCAGAAAAAGGGAATTATTGTTGTGTTTATTTAGAAAAAAAAGTGTAGGTTCTTGTAAAATGATTTTTTTCAGAAAATACTTTATTTCGAAAACAAAAAGAAAATAGCCTAAAATGGGACTTTGAAAATGCAACAATTTTTTTAGCTCGAAAAAAGAGTCCAAAAAAGGGTTTTTAGTGAAAAAGGAGTCACCACTTGGTATTGAGTTTTGGTGTACCAAGTCACCGGAAAATATTTTACAAAGGTAAGAAATCGAGAATGGTTTATTTAGAAAATAATTTTTGAAAAATATAAGAAAAACAAGAAAACCCTTTTTAAGACAACTCTAGGTCTTTGAAAACAAGAGAAAAATGTTCGAGAGTCACAGTTGAAGAAAGGAAAGGTAAGGGCTTACGCCTAAGGCACCCTTTCAAGCTAGCCGAAACTAGTTGCGACATTTAGTCTAAATTTTTCTAATATAACCCTAAGATTTTATCACTTTTGGATGCAATTATATGAATGCAAATCTAGTCCTAAGAATAGGTATCGTTAAGGGACAAATATTCTATTGAGGTTTGGTCGGGATTATCGCATTAATTGCGAAACCCGAGTCTAGACCTTGATGGAGTCACGAGTATAGATGCAAAATGGAATGCAAAAGAAAAGGAAAATAGTAGTATAGATAGTAAGTGAACAAAGAAAGTGGGGATGCAACATAACGGGTATGGGGGACTAATAGACTCGTGATTAGCTATTCCTACTCACGGAGGGGGGAACGACATGTACGCCACCGTTTCCTACATGAGTAGATGACTATTTCTAGTCAAATTGCACACAAAATGACTAAAAATTCTATGTGTAGTGGAGTCTAAATGTTATGTGTTGAACATATGTTTAAAATAGATAATAAGTGATAATAATACATAAAAACCATACAAAAATGAGAAAAGGCCTAAAAAAGAGAAAATGTGTGTGAAATGGCATGAAATGCACACGAGAAGTGATTCTAATACTAAAATAACCTAAAAGTCTAGCATTGACTTAGTATATTCTCTAGAAATTCTCTGCTAGCGTTGGACTAGCAAAGAAATCGGAATTAACCACAACTAGCGTTAGATTAGCATGGCGACGATACACATATATCATAATAAATAAGTAAATAAATAAATAAAACATAGATTAATAAAGCAATAATCACATAAAAGCACATAATAACACATAGGAGCACATAACACACGAGCATAATATTCTAGATGCAAAGTCCTAGAGAAAGCGAATAAAACAGATAAACACATAGGACACATAGCATGCATAGCATCCAAAAGCCCTAACTATTACACTGGAGAAGCCTAATTACAATCTAAAAGTCAAAAATAAAAGATAACCTATCTAACCTATCTATTACATTTTCTATCTAAAATACATAAGATTTTGTTAAATAGATAAATATAAACTGTCTATTACATTTTCTATCTAAATACAAAAATTTTGTCAAATAGAATATTACCTATCTATTACATTTCTCCGAATAATTAAAATTTAAATTCAAGTAAATAACATGAAATAAATAAATAAATGTTCACACATGAATAAAAATTATAAGCACAAAGAGATATATAAAAAAATATATAGAAAAACACATAGGAACACATAGGAGCATATAAAGAGACATTGAAAGGGTAATAGAGGTACTTCCCATTCGTAAACTCGGTACAAATTGCTAATAAAATGAACAAACATGTCAAAAAATATCACTGTTTAAATAAATAAACTACTGATTAAATAATTTCATACTAATCACTATAAACATGCCACAATAATTCAAAAAATTATAGCAATAATAAACAAAAATAAAGAAAAACGAAAATTAAATAAATAAGAAAAACAAAGAAAGGAAAAAAAATGTTTAGTTAAAAGAATAAAAGTAAAAATAAAAATAAAAATAATAAAAAAATAAAATGCAATATTACATAATTAAGTTTTAACATACAAATAAGAATTATCAAAACAACTAAAAGAGAAATAAAGAAACTAATTTGAGCATTAATTAGACTAACAAGACCAAATTTTAGAACATTAATTATAAAATTAATAAAATAAAAATAAAATGTGAAAAGAAATAATTAAAAGCTTTGAGGACTTAATTAAATCTTTTTCTTTTGGCAAAAATAAAATGTTGCTAGGTTTTGGATTAAAAATGGAAATTTAGGCATCATTTTTAGAGTAAAAATACAATTTACAACCAAAAAAGGGTGAAATTACAATTTCAAACCCTAGTTAAGGTAATAACATAGTTTACAACAAATTTAAAAAGGTTAAAATATAATTTCCAATTAAGCACAATGCCAAAAATAAAAATTTCCAGCAACATTTGGGGATCAAATTGAAATTCCAGCAACTTAAGAACTAAATTTCAATTTCCAGCAATTATTCAAAGATAAAAATGAACTTTACAGCAACAATAAGCCCCAATTTGTAAATTCCAACAAGTATTAAACACCAAATTATAATTTTCAGCAACATTTAAGAGTAAAAATACAATTTTCAGCAACATTCAAAAGCTAAAATTCAAGTTCTAGCTACTTGGGGGCAAAAATATAAATTCCAGCAATATTGGAGGGCAATAATGTAATTCCAGCAAGGCATAATGACAAAAATAAAATTTCAGCAAGGTTGGGGGACAAGAATGCAATTTTCAGCAACATTAGGGGCCAAATTACAAATTTTCAGCAACTTTCAAGGGCTCAAATACAATTCCAGCAATATTCTAAGGCTAAAATACAATTCCAGCAATGCATGGGGAGTAAAAATAAAAACTAGAACAAACCTAGGGGGTAAACGTAATTTCAGCAAAATTTAAAAGACAAATTTGCAATTTTAGCAAACTTAGGGGTATAAAATTACAAATTTCAGACATATTAGAACCATATTGCAATTAATTTGGACATAATTGAAAGGAACTACAAATTCTAGGGGCCAACTAAAATAAATAAGGACTTAAATAAAGTAAACTAAAAGTATTGAAGGGCATAATCAAACAATTAAGAAACTAAGGGGGCAAAATGTAAATATATATAATCTGATGAAAATAATAAAAATTAATAACTAATGAAAACTAACCAAAACTACGTCGTTTCATGCCAAAACGATGTAGTTTTGCCTAAGACTCTTCCTTTTTTTTTTTTTTCAGATTCCCCTCTCCCTTTTTTTTTTGCTTCTCCAGCTCTCTCTCCCATTCTCTCCTCGGTTTCTCCTCGGTCTCTTCTTCTCTCTTCGATCCCGTTCTCTCTTCGGTCTCTAGTGTCTTGTTTTCTCCTCGGTCTCTCTCTCTCTCTCTCTCTCTTCGGTCTCGTTTTCTCTTTGGTCTCAAGTTCTCTCCTCGGTCTCTTGTTTTCTCCTCTGTCTCTCTCTCTCCTCAGTCTCTTGTTCTCTCTTCAGTCTCGTTTTCTACTCGGTCTCTATTTCCCTCCTCCCTTTCCTCAATCTCTCTCTGATTCTCTCTCTCTCTCGGTCTCGTCGGACTTCTCTTTTCTAACCTCTTCATCGAACGCCCCAAAATCTTTCCCCAATCGGTGTCTTCTTCTTCCCAAATCCAACTCCCCAAATCTAGAAACTAAACTCTAATTGATTGGTCCAATTTTAAATAACAACTATGAGATTCAAGTAGAAATTCAGATTGTATAAAAAGAATAAAGAAAGGTTGTAGAATCTTACCTTGTTTGGCCGAGAAATGGTAGGAGCTTGCTGGAATGGCCAACGGTGGTGATTGCAGTGGTAGAATTCAGCCGGTTGGTGTGTGACTTCCGACGGTGGTGGAGCTGTTGTGTTTGATTTTTGTGCGCGTGTGATTGTGTATGTTGCTGATGGACTTGTTCTCTGTGTGTGTATGCTGGTGTGAATTGTGTGCCTGTGTGCCGTTTGTTGTGTGTTGCAGTGTGCTGTGAATGTTTGTATGTGTGAGTATGCTGGTCTGTTATGCTGGTCTGGTGAGGTGAATAAATTGTGTGTTTTTGGATGCAGATTGAGAGTGATGGAGTGTGCTTTGTGAAGGAAGGCAGAGAGGGAAATGTGAGAGTTGTATGCAGGTTGTGATGGTGTTTTTTGAGTTTTGTCTGTGTGTTTGATGTGTGTATGTGCAAGTGGTAAAGGAGAGGCCAAGAGAGTGAAGCGCGAGCTGTTTTTGTGCAAGGTGGAGTGTTTTTTGCAGGTCTGAAAATTGTGAGTGCAGGTAGGGTGATGATGATGACTGTGAGAAAGAAAAATGAACAAAATCCCTCAAAATCTGATGAAGGGATTGCAAGTGGAGATGAGAGTGATGATTAGAGGGGAGAGTTGGTTTTGATGAGGGGAGAAAGCATGGCTGCTATCAGCCATGGCAGAAAGCAAATAGTAGAAACCAACTGTTGTTGCTGTTTGACTCCTTTTCCCTTTTTTTTAAGCAAAAATAAAGTAAAAATGAAATTCGCTTGGATTCCTTAAAAAAAAAAAACACCACTAAAATTCAACATTAAAAGGAGAAATAAAATTTACTACAAATTTCGAAATTTGCTGGAATAATGAAAACGAGCCATTAATAGACAAAAAGTTAAAATTTTGAAATAAATACCAAACGCTCTTTAAAAATTACAAATTTTTTACAGAAAATTAATGAATATGCAAAATGCATATATAAAATTTTTTACTTGAAAATTCTCATAAAAAGAGCGCATTGGAAAACACGCCATTAAGTTTAAAAATACTAAAATTTTAAATAAATAATAAATAACTCCCAAAAATTATTAAAATTATAAATAATGATAAAATAGTAAAATTATGTATTTAGCAAATAAAATAAAATAAAATAAAATAGTATTTACGTGATGAAATTACCATTTTGCCCCTGATGTGACGAATTAGTCATAATATACACAAAAATTGTAATCGACCCCTGAGAATAAAAAAAATTCCAAAATGAAGTAAAATACATTTTTATATAAAGGGTGCAGTCAAAATTTGGTATCTACAAAACTCAAACTTAATTATTTGAATTAATTATAGATAGTTTAAATGAATTCTTATAAATAAATTAAAATATAAGCTTATATACATAGTATAAATGAATCGGTTCTAATAATCTGTCAAAAAATATAAAATCAATTATTGAGTCCTTACATTTTTACAATCGAATAAGGCTTATTTGAGATTTATAATATCTATTTTGGAGCACAAATATTTTTGGGGGCAATATTGATAGCACCACTGTTGATTATTGCCAATTCAATTATTAAATGATTCAAAACCTCTCTAAAGAACTAAAGTGAAATCATGCTTAAACTTTAAGGGGTTTAATACAACTGACTTTTTGGTTTGAATTTGTCTCTTTTTTTTAAAATAAGAATGTAGTTATTTTGTATCATTAGTAAATAGGCTAAAATATCCAAAAAAAAAGGACCATATTGTAAAATGTCCAAACATTAATGGGGTTTCTATATATCTATTGTAAAACTGTTCTAAATCAACTTATAAAATTTGAAACTAGTATTTTACACATATTTTTTTTTTGTTTTGTTTTGATCATTTAATGGTCAAAAATTAAAATAATATTTTTAATACAAGTACAATTTTAAATTTTTGGGGTACCATACATATAGGTATACATGCATGCATGCTGATACATATAGTGTTTTCTTAGCTAAGTATACAATGCTTTTTTAATTAATTAAATATTTAATAATAGATAGTTGTTTTATATAAGTAATACTATTTTATTTAGTAAGCACGAAAATACTTATGCATTTGTAGTTACATATTTAAATACTTTATTTGTTAAAATTTGTTGTCTTTACTAATCTATTATTTGATTCTCAAAATTAAAAGTTAGAGTTTTGTTATTCCTGTTGTGTAATATTTGTACCAAGTTTACATGCTATTATATTTTTTATTTAATTTGTTTGACTATGAAAATATCAAAACAAATAAAAAGGAGTCATAAATTCTCTATCTTTTGTATAATGAAAATAAGGGAAATATTGAACGAGTTGTTTAGAGAAAATCTATAGATCCAAAAATGCTCATATAAACTAAATTATATAAATTAAAAGATCATGTAAAATCATTAGAATGTAAGGTCATTAGAAATGAACCATGATACCAATTATATTGTCAAATTTCATGAACGGCATTGGTGTCTACAACATCGTTTATAATTGTATCTATTTGTGACAGCCCCACCTTACTCAGAGGCGCACCAAAGGGCTTAGCAGACTGCCTACCTAGCTTTTGCCAGGACTCAAATCACGCACTCGCTCAAGACATACAAACATACTTAACCCCAAAATAAAATACATTAATATAATTCACTTGAAAATACAAGTTTTACTAATATGTTTTACACACCAAAATTTACATAGTATTTACAATAATAGCCTAAACAAATGGGCTATCAAAATACATAAAACAAAACATTTACTACGTCCAAAATCAGCTTTTCCAACTTTAATATTTTGGGAAACCTGGTTAAAGAAAACAAATAACGAGATGAGCTATAATAGCCTAGTGAGTGCTCTAGTCAAGCAGCATACCAATAAACAAATAAACATTTAAGGATAATAATTAACAATTCAATAAACAATGAACAAGCAATGTGAAGTGTTGTATAATCAATGGCGGATACAAGCTCACTACGGGAGCAAGCTCAACCGCAGGAGTATCAATCAATGAACAAGATAACATTGGTATCGGGACCGAGTTAATAGCTTAGGTCTGGGATACTTATAAAATTCAATCCAGAGTTACCCTCTTTGAGGAATGAAACTCATATAGGAAAGAATATCAATCGCCTATAACCCCCAGCACCTTATATCACTCCAAACACACCAAGTTGACTAACCGTGGAGTAACGGTGAAGTTAGCCACGGGAGTCCAAATTCATTCATAAAGTTCAATCTTGAGTTAGCCTCTTTGAGGACTTCACTCAGATATGAAATTAATACGCGCCGATAACGCTCAGCACCTTATATCTCTCCCATACACACCCAATTTGACTAACTGTGGAAAAATGGTGAAGTTAACCACGGAAGTCGCAAGCAAAAATAACACATTGGATAGTAAAAGCATATAACACATTGCAGAATAGATGCGATAAAGTACACATCTTTCCTCAAGTAACACATTTCATTAAATAATAATCACAAGTATAACATAGCATTTCCTGCATCATGCACACATAGGAACACTCACCTGAAGTGCTTAAGAAAATATTTCGTAAAAGGGTTGGGATTCATTTCCGGATCCTGAAATTCAAAAGAAAATAGCCGTATAAAAACCTGACTAAAATCTAAGTAATTCGATAAGAAAATTCGAGAAATACCCCAAGTCTTTATAGGGTTCTAGAGTTTAGGGTTTTACCCTAGGGTTTGGGGTTTTCAAAATTTTAGGGTTTTGCTCGGAAAGGTTCAATTCACTAATAGCTCATCTACGGAAATTTCTGCACGTTCAAATCACTAAATTACAACTTATATAACTTTAAATCATAGCCTATTCACTTTTACATTCTTAGGTTTTACCAAAATTTCGACAGTATTTCCCCTATAATCGGACTAACCCAAAAATTTTTAATCTGCAAGGAAAACAGCCAACCAACCCAATTTCAAGTAGTTCTACAATTTCCACATAAAAATCAATTCAATTTCAACCAAATTTGTCATAAAAACACATGAACCACTCCAAGGTTCTTCAACCAAATCATACTTAATTCACGTCATCTCAAGATTCAAACACTATCTATAAGTCATACAAGCCCATAAACCTCATATTCATGGAATAAAACTTCATTTTCATAGCTCAAATCAATCATGCTTAAAATTAAAGACATGGGTATAAAGCTACAAAACTACAACTTATACTTGAAAGAATAAGAAAAGTTTATGGTGAATACCTTTAACAAGTCAAGATCTTTGCTTAGGAAGAAGATTGATTCACTTTCAGTGGAAGAAAAATGATCAAATTGGAGAGAAAAACTCTACGAAAATGAAAGCAAAAGAGAGAAAAAGAGAGAAGAGAGGGCCGGCCAAAGTGAAGAGAAAAAGAGAGAAAAATGAGCTAAGGAAAGTAGAAAAGAAATGAAGAAAGAATTGGAACAACAATGACCAATCATAGCAAGACATAATTAAGTGTAGAGCTTGACTTTCTTGCACTTTAGACTCCACTTGGCCATGCATAATTAGAAGTAGGATTTAACATTTATCCTCCTATTAATCCTGCAAGAATTCTAGGGTACAACTTCTAAAGGAAATGGTACAACATGCAACATAAAATAGAAATCATTCCATTATTTGATTTCTTACTAATTTCGGCCCTCTTTTTTTTTTTTTTTCCTACTAATGGACATAATACGAATTAAATGGTTTTGCATGAATTTCTAGGGTGTTACACTATTGATATATTGGACTTGGAGAATTTATTTTGGGAATTTGTGAAGTTTCATGGGGTGAAATGTCAATTAATCTAGTTGAGGGGGTAAAGTGAAACTAGGGAGTGAGTTCAGGGAATAAAGTGTAATTAACCAAAATGAACACTGAATATTTTATTCTTATTTTCAGCTTGTAGTACAATTTTGAACACAACCAAAACTTGTCAATTTCTTATCATAATTTTTGCTTTAGTTTGTTGACTTTATAATTTTGGGCATATTGTAGCAGCCCCACCTTACCCAGAGGCGCACCAAAGGGCTTAGCGGACTGCCTGCCTAGCTCTCGCTAGGTCTCGATTCACGCACTCATGCAAACGACCAAGCGTACTTAACTTAAAATAAAATGGAAAAAAATAAAATACACTCTTCTTATTTAACTGAAAGGTACAAGTCATACCGCAAGTTTACAAGTCATAATATACATGATTTTCACAAAAATAGCCTAACACAGTTCGGCTATTACAATAGTTACAACATCCATAATAATCGAAAACCAGTAGGTCCAGCTTTAATTTTTCAAGTAACCTGAGTAAAGGAAAACAAATAAAATGGAATGAGCTATAATAGCCCAGTGAGTGCTCAAGTCATGCGATCATACCAGTGAAATGTGATTTTTGTTCGATAAAATATTTAATGAGTAAATAAACAATTTGTGAACAAATTAATTAACAAATAGTCAATGGCGGATACGGGCTCACTGCAGAAGCAAGCTTAGGTCCAGCATACTCGTAAAATTCAATCCGGAGTTACCCTCTTTGAGGAATGAAACTCTTATCGGAAAGAATATCAAGCACCTATATTCTCCAGCACCTTATATCACCCCAAACGCTCCCGAATGACTAACCGAGGAGTAACGGTGAAGTTAGCCCCGGAAGTCCAAGATCAAGAATAAATTCAATCATGAGTTAGCCTTTTTCAGGACTTTACTCAGATAAACAATTAACAAGCACCAAATAACGCCCAACACCTTATATCTCTCCCATATGCTCCCAATTTGATTAACCGTGGAAAATAGTAAAATTAACCATGGAAGTCACAAGCACAATTAACACATTAAATAGTGAAAGCATGTAACACATTACGGAATAGATGCGATAAAGTACACATCTTTCCTCAAATAACACATTTTTATTATATACTCATGTCAAGTGTAATCATACCATTTCATGCATGGAAATAATAATAACTAGTATGACATGGCGTTTCATGCATCATGCACACAGAAGAACACTCACCTGGTGCCTAAGAAAATATCTCGTAGAAAGGTCGGGTCTCACTTTCGGATCCTGAAATTCACGAGAAAGAATCGTGTAAAAACCCTGACTAAAATCTAAGAAATTTCATAAGGAAATTCAAGAAATACCCCAAGTCTTTCTAGGGTTAAGTTTCTAGGGTTTTGGAGCTTAGGGTTTTACCCTAGGGTTTAGGGTTTTTGAAATTAGGGTTTTCTAACTTTCTAGGGTTTTGCTCGGAGAGGTTTAATTCACTAATAGCTAATCTACAAAAATTTCTGCACGCTTAAATCACTAAATTACAGCTTATAGAGTCTTAAATCATAGCCTAATCACTTTTATTTCTTAGGTTTTACCGAAATTTCGGCAGCATTTTCCTTATAACCGGACTAACCCAAAAATTTAAAACCTGCAAGAAAATCAACCATCCAATCCAATTCAACAAGTTTTACAACTTCTATGTTCAATTTAAACTCACATTCAATCAAGATTCCACTCAAATTCAAAATTCCTACTCTAAGAATCATCACCCAAATCTGCACAGGGTTGATTTTCAGCCAACTTCGTGCCATTTCTGGGGTCAATCCATTAAGAACTAAGGAATTCTGATTACATGGTTTTAAAGTATGTTTATAGGGCTACAACTTTCGTGAAGATCATCAATCCAAATTCCAACTAGAACAGGTTCAAAATCAGCCCTCAAGTTGGCTCATCATCAAAACTGTTTCACGCAGAATCAAATTTTCAGCCAACTTTGCAAGCTTTCTGCGGTTAATACACAACGAACCACCATGCAAGCTTTATACCGTTTGAAAGCCCTATGAATCTAGTTTCTAAAACAACAAGAATCATTCGAATCCAAGCTATCTACACCAAGTTATGAAAGTTTTACTAAAACTGGTCCAGCATGACTGTTTTAAGTGTTCTTGTGACAGCCCCACCTTACCCAGAGGCGCACCAAAGGGCTTAGCGGACTGCCTGCCTAGCTCTCGCCAGGTCTCGATCCACGCACTCACGCAGACGACCGAGCGCACTTAACTTAAAATAAAATAAACTAAAATAAAATGGAACAAAATAAAATACACTCTTATTATTTAACTGAAAGGTACAAGTCATACCACACGTTTACAAGTCATAATATACATGATTTTCACAAAATAGCCTAACACAGTTCGGCTATTACAATAGTTACAACATCCATAATACTCGAAAACCAGTGGTCCAGCTTTAATTTTCAGATAACCTGAGTAAAGGAAAACAAATAAAATGGAATGAGCTATAATAACCCAGTGAGTGCTCAAGTCATGCGAACACACCAGTGAAACGTGATGTTTGTTCGATAAAATATTCAACGAGTAAATAAACAATTTGTTAACAAATTAATTAACAAATAGTCAATGGTGGATACGGGCTCACTACGGGAACAAGTTCAACCGCAGGAGTATCAAGCACGATCAAGATCACAAGGATATCGGGACCGAGGTAAAATCTCAGGTCCGAGATACTTGAAAATTCAATCCAGAGTTACCCTCTTAGAGGAATGAAACTCATATAGGAAAGAATACCATGCACCTATAATCCCCAGCACCTTATTTCCCCCAAACGCTCCCGGATGACTAATCGAGGAGTAACGGTGAAGTTAGCCCCGGAAGTCCAAGATCAAGAATACAATTTAATTATGAGTCAGCCTTTTCCAGGACTTTGCTCAAATATAAAATTCATACGCACCGAATAGCGCCCAACACCTTATATCTCTCCCATACGCTCCCAGTTTGATCAACCATAGAAAATAGTAAAATTGACCATGGAAGTTACAAGCACAATTAACACATTAAATAGTGAAAGCATGTAACACATTACGGAATAGATGCGATAAAGTACACATCTTTTCTCAAGTAACACATTTTATCAAATAATAATATCAAGTAGAACATGGCATTTCATGCATCATGCACACATAAGAACACTCACCTGGTGCCTAAGAAAAGATCTCGTAGAAAGGTCGGGAACCACTTCCGGATCCTGAAATTCACGAGAAAGAATCGTGTAAAAACCCTGACTAGAATCTAAGAAATTTCATAAGAAAATTCAAGAAATACCCCAAGTCTTTCTAGAGTTAAGTTTCTAGGGTTTTGGAGCTTAGGGTTTGACCCTAGGGTTTAGGGTTTTCGAAATTAGGGTTTTCTAACTTTGTAGGGTTTTGGCTCGGAAAGGTTTAATTCACTAATAGCTAATCTACAAAAATTTCTGCACACTTAAATCACTAAATTACAGCTTATAAAGTCTTAAATCATAGCCTAATCACTTTTATTTCCTAGGTTTTACCGAAATTTCGGCAGCATTTCCCCTATAACCGGACTAACCCAAAAATTTAAAACCTGCACGAAAACATCCAACAACCCAATTTCAACAAGTTCTACAACTTCTAGGTTCAATTTAAACTCAAATTCAATCAAGATTCCACTCAAATTCAAAATCCCTATTCCACGGATCATCACTCAAATTTGCACAGGGTTGGTTTTCAGCCAACTTCGTGCCCTTTCTGGGGTCAATCCATTAAGAACTAAGAAATTCTGATTACATGGTTTTAAAGTACGTTTATAGGGCTACAACTTTCGTGAAGATCATCAATCCAAATTCCAACTAGATCAGGTTCAAAATCAGCCCCCAAGTTGGCTCTTCACCAAAACTGTTTCACGCAGAATCGAATTTTCAGCCAACTTTGCAAGATTTCTGCGGTTAATACACAATGAACTACCGTGCAAGCCTTATACCGTTGGAAAGCCCTATCAATCTAGTTTCTAAAACAACCAGAATCACTCGAATCCAAGTTGTGTATACCAAGTTATGAAAGTTTTACTAAAACTGGTCCAGCATGACTGTTTTTAAGTGTTCTTGAGTTCCAACTTAAATCCTCAACTAAACCACATATAAAACATAAATTTCCAAGGTTTAAAGGCCATAGACTAGTCTATCTAACCACAAGAATACTTTATATAGCAAGTATATATCAAGTTCTAACTAATTTCTTCAAGTAGTATTAACAAGAAACTTAGTATTAAACTTGCATAAAAACTAATTAAAACATGAAATTAATAAGGTAAGTTCATGGTAAATACCTTAGATATGTCTAGAACTTTGCTTAGAAAAGATATAAGTCCACTTCCTATGGTTGATTTGTGTCAACTTGAGAAATGAGAGTCCAAGAAGTTGAGAGCAAAAGTGAGGGAAGAAGAGAGAAAGAAGAGGCCGGCCAAGGGGAGAGAAAAAGGGAGAGAAATAGGCTAGGAAAAATGAAAAAAAAAAATGAAGAAAAGGTGAGAAGATAGTTGACCAATTATATCATAACAAGAGTAAAGTAAAAAGTAATCTTATTAATGCAATAGTAACTACTTGGACTAAGTTAATTGGTGGAACTCATTAACTTCTTATCACTTACTACTAACATTAATAAAACACAAATTATTAAAGCAAAATGAGAGTAGAATAGGGAGAGAGAGATCCGGCTCCAAAGAGAAAAAAAATAAGAGGAATTTCGGCCAAAGAAAAGAAAAGAAAGAGAAAGAATTTTGGCCAAGAAAGAAAGAAAAGAGAGAGGAAAATTTCAGCTAAGGGAAAAGAAAATATAGCAAGAAAATAAGTGAAATTTTTTTTGAGTAAAGTTGAGCTAAAATTCAAGTAGTCAAAAGACTAGAAAATAGTAGAATAAATTAATCAAAATTTAAACACTAATATAAATTAAATGGTCAAGTAATATTATTCTAACTTTAGTACTTAAGTGTTCTTGCTTCAAAATGAAAAATCTTAGCTAATTAACCTAATTAACTCAAGAAATCTCCCAACTAATAAATCAAGGTTAACACTTAACCCTAAATAAGAAAAGAAAATGTCTCTTATATGTGCATTTTCTAGGGTGTTACAGTTCTTGAGTTCCAACTTAAGTCCTCAACTAAACCACATATAAAACATAAATTTCCAAGGTTTAAAGGCCACATACTAGTCTATCTAACCACAAGAACACTTTATATAGCAAGTATATATCAAGTTTTAACTAATTTCTTCAAGTAGTATTAACAAGAAACTTGGTATTAAACTTGCATAAAAACTACTTAAAACATGAAATTAATAAGGTAAGTTCATGGTAAATACCTTAGATATGCTTAGAACTTTGCTTAGAAAAGATAGAAGGCCACTTCCTATGGTTGATTTGTGTCAACTTGAGAGATGAAAGTCCAAGAAATTGAGAGCAAAAATGAGGGAAGAAGAAGAAAAAGCATGGCCGGCCAAGGTGAAGGGAAAAAGAGAAAGAAATAGTCTAGGAAAAATGAAAAAGAAAAGAAGAAAAGATGGGAAAATGGTGGTCCAATTAAAATCTTACAAGAGTAAAGTAAATAGTTAGTCTTTTAATGCAAGAGTAGCTACTTGGATTAATTTAATTGGTGAAGATTAATAACTCTTACCACTTAATATAATCAATAATTAGACATAAATTATTAAAGCAAAATAGAACAAAAATAGAAGAGAGAAACCGGCCCTAAGGGAAAGAAAAGAAAAAGAAATTTCGGCCAAAAGAAAAGAAAAGAGAGAGAGAAGAATTTTCGGCCAAGAGAGAGAAAGGAAAGAGAAAAATTCCAGCCAAGGTTAAAGAAAATAAAACAAGAAAATAAGTGAACTTTTGAATAAAATTGGGCAAAATTTCAAGTAGCCAAAAGACTAGAAAATAGTAAAATGAGCTAGTCAAAATTTAAACACTAATATAAGTTAAATGGTCAAGTAGAATTATTCTAACTTTAGTACTTAAGTGTTCTTGCTCCAAAATGAAAATCTTAGCTAATTAACCTAATTAACTCAAGAAATCTCCCAACTAATAAATCAAGGATTAACACTTAACCCTAAATAAGAAAAGAAAATGTCTCTTATATGTGCATTTTCTAGGGTGCTACACATATGGTTTATGTCCAAAATTTAATAGGTCAATCCTTTGTCCTGAGCTTTACAATTAGTATTAGAGTAAATCTAGTATAAATTTTATACGAGGGGTAAGACTAGGGATGGTGCATTGAACATCAATTACACAAGTGCTGCAGATTCTAAGTGCTATAGAAAATAAGGTTGAAAACCAATTTAAAAATCCTACACATCCAAGTATGGTCAGAATTTAGATTGGGTCTTGCAAGTGACCAAAGTTTCTAAGCTGCAGCAATTGTAATGCGTCGTACCCCATATAAAAATGTATGAGATGTTTGATTGAATAATAATACCATAAGTAATAAGCAATTAATGAATAACTTCTTGTGACTATTTTAAACTTGTAGTTTACGCTAAAAAATTATTCGTCAATATTCTACATACATATTGCACATCACTTTGTTCCGGGGAGGGCCCCTTTACATCTTAAGCCTATAGAAAATGAGAAGTCATGGTGAAGTTTTGATTCTGGCATTCATTTTCCACTTCATCCGGTAGCTTACAACGGAGCCTTGGGCATTCATTATCTTAAGCCACATAACCAGCGCGTCCCAGTAGTAGGGGTGGGCACGGGTCAGGTATTTGCCCTTAAGGAAATTTGGCTGACCCGACCCTAACCTGTCAGGTCAACAATTTTTTGACCCTAACCTGACCCTAATGCTCTTGGGTACCCGAAAAATAGGATCGGGTCACAGGGTACCCGACCTGCCCTTATTTTTTTTTATTGAAATTTGTAATAGCTTGAACACAAAATTATATACTAGTGTTTTTCAAAATTCTCTTTACTTCTCTAATTCCCCAAACAATCGTAAATGTCCACTAATTAAATACTAATTGAAAGCTTATAAACAAATTGATGACACTAGAGTTTCAATTCATCTTGGTTTTGATGATTAACAAACTACTGACATTATATGCTAATGTTCTACTGAGGTGTATTTCCAGTAAAATTTTAGGAATAAAAAAAGTCAAAATGAAAATAAAAGGTGAAGCAGACGACCAAGTAGACGCACCAAAGGATGAAGCGAACGACCCGTTAATTCTAGAAAGTATGCGGACGAAGTGACGGACGTCCAGTTAACTCTAGAAAGTATGTGAATGAGCTAATGGACGCCCGGTGTATATACTTTTAATAAAATTATAATAAGGTCCCTATATTTTTAAATATTTATATAATATAACTTCGGGTCGGATCAGGTACCTACTGGTTTTTATTTTCTTGATCCATGTCAACCCTAAATTTTCGGGTACCCGACCCTAGTCTGCCTCATTGAGAGAAGATGGTTTAGGTACCCTATTTTTTGGATCGGATCAGTTATGATCAGGTAGATTTTCGGGTCGGCGGGTTTTTTTGGCCACTCGTACCCCGCAGCATATGACGGAGCCAAGAGCATTCGTTTTAGTTGAAATATTGTTTGAATGTGACTTGTAACACAACTCATACATATGCTAGCTATTAACCTACCATCAGTTCATATGGAATTGTTGTTTGGCACTGTTTTATAATTATTATATTTTTACTTTACTAAGGCATATTAATTTTTTTAGAGTAAAAGGCATCAATAGTACCCAAACTCATAACTGAGTGTCGCATTGGTACCTCAACTTTAAATTGTGTCAATTAGGTACCCAAACTATTTAATTTGCGTCGAATTGGTATCACACTCGATTTTCCGAAGTTCATGGCACGTGTTCTCTCTTGCCACAAATTTCCACCAAAAAATCGAGTGTCACACCAATTCGACTCAAATTACATTGTTTGGATACCTAATTGACACAATTAAAAGTTGAAGTACCAATGTGACACTCAGTGACAAGTTTGAATACCATTAGTGTCTTTTACTCATTTTTTTATATTATATTTATGTTCAATATATGGTAGAAATATGTGGAATGACCAATGTGGGACAAAAAAAAAGCATATAATAGAATCTATCTCATTTATTTGAGAAAATATAAGGATAAAATTGAATCAAAATTTAAAAGATTTAAATCCAAGAGAGCAAGTAGTATCTTTGGAAAATTTATGGACTTTTTCTTTTTATTTGTTATTAGTGGCGTGTTTTAGTACTTAATCGGGTATGATATTCTAAAAGTTTGGAAAAAGCTTTGATTGAATATTTTAAATGGTGGTGGGCTATTTAAAGTAATTTTATCTTAAAAAAAGTATTTTTATCTATTAAAACATAAAATTCACGAGTTTGCATTGGAGATTAGCATCATAAGGTGTGATTGAGTATAATGGGGTACAAATTTAAGTCATATTACATTTTTATTTTAGTGTTCTTAATAACACAGACATTGATATTTATCATAAATCTATGTGATTATTACAATTAGAAATAAATTAAAATAAGTTCTAAGAGCATTTGAGTTATAGATATTGCCTCTTTCTACATTAAAACAAAAGTACGCTAAATAGAACGAAGGGGAACAAATGAAGCCCAGAGAAAAACTATAATGTATTTTACTAGCACAGTATTTAGCAAATCAGAGCATTTTTAAGTTAACTTGCTTTGATTCAAAATAGTGAAAAGATTTTTTGACATTTTGTAACTGATGCAGAAGGAACGCGTTTTAAAATTTTCAAACCACTTTAGTAGTTTTCGTTTTTCCTGGTAACCTTTAGAAAAGTTGAAGCATGATAAGATGCAAATTAATAAATAATCCACTAGGTCTGTGGCCTTCCACTTACTTTGATTGAAAAAGTTTAATTTTAGTTCACCAAGTGTTGATTTTACTGACCAAATGTTAGGTGACAAGTAATAATTTCATTGTTTATGAGTGACTCCTAATCACTTTCGATGAGACACATTTACAATATTTAATTAGCCTAAATACGTTGCTTAAAATTGTCTATGTTCTCTTTGCGTGTAATCGGGAAATGAATAAAGTTTCAATTATTATTGACTAGATATCTTTAAAAAACACATAAAATTTTGTCTATATAGAGGACTGAAATCTGATTGCCATAAACTTTATTATTACTGATGACCAAATTATTTGAAGTCAAATTAAAATGGCCGGCATGAAAGGAAATAAAGTTCTCCGTCATGAATAGTAGCAACAGCAACACAGGCCTTGTAAATGATATACGGAGAGCGAGAGGATGCTGTTTAAAGTGCAATTTCTGCCAAGTTAAATGACTATTTGGTTTGAATTCTTTTTCCTAAAAATTTTTGCCTTTCTTATCATTTACGTCCATTTTGTTGCCTCAACAAACGACACTCCTTGATCCCCCCGCGTATCACCACCATCAGTATGTATGAGTCGTTTAGGTAATTTAATAATTTCGCCTTGGAATCGTGGTTTGATATTTACAGCTAATGGGTTTGTGTTGATAAAATTAATTTTGAAATATTATTTAAACAAGTTTTTTAATAATTTTTTAATATATTAATCAATTTTTTTATTTCACATAGATTAAGTTTTAAAATAAATTACAATATTATTAGTATACCATAATAAGGCAATCGATTTACAACTCTTGGAAGACTTTTGTTTTCAATTTTATTTTATTTTTGCCGAATGTGCATATATATATATGTCCTCAATGTCTAGCAATATATAAGTGTACCAGAAGTATGCACAAGTATGCAAATTTTCAGCACGCTATACTCGAACCGAATACAGTCATGAAGAAAATTTCCTACTCTCTGTCCCTTGGACTCGTGCAGTGCAGTTATCTGTTGGCTTGCTTAGCCATGACCACCACCAACATTACCACGGATCAATCAGCCCTTCTTGCTTTGAGAGCTAAAATCACTTCAGACCCTTATCAAATCTTGACCAGCAACTGGTCTGTTACATCCTCTGTTTGTTAATGGGTGGGAATCACTTGCGGCTCTCTTCACCACCGAATCACTGCTTTGAATATTTCCAACTGGGGTCTCACTAGCATCATTCCACCACAACTGGGAAATCTGTCCTTCCTTCGATCCCATGACATGAGTGAAAACAATTTTCATGGAGAACTTCCCCTTGAATTTATTCATTTGCGTAGATTAAGAGTCCTTAATATCGCCGTCAACAATTTCAGTGGAGAGCTTCCCTCTTGGTTTGGTTCCTTGCAAGAATTACAGTACCTTTCTCTAAAGAACAACAACTTTACAGGCTTCATCCCACCCTCGATCTCCAACATGTCAAAGCTAGAGGCCTTGATACTGTCCTTCAATTCTCTACAAGGAAGAATTCCAAAAGAGGTTGGGGATCTACGGAAACTGAAGACTTTGAGCTTGAGAAATAATCAGCTTTCTGGTCCTTTGCCATTAGAGATCTTCAATATTTCCACACTGGAGTGGTTTTCTATTCACAACAATAGCCTATCTAACGGTCTTCCTGTTAACATTTGTCGGCGACTTCAAAAAATCACATGGCTTGACCGCTCTGCTAATGGATTTAGTGGAAAGATACCGTCCACATTATCTCAATGTTCAAGGCTTCAGGTACTTGGGTTGTCTTACAATACTCTTGATGGACTTATACCAGAAGAAATTGGGAACTTGACGATGCTTGAGGAGCTATATCTGGGCTATAACTATTTAAGGGGTAAGAACTTAACTGTTGCCTTTGTGTTAGGTAAATTATCATTTATTCAATTGTTATTGATGTTATTGATGTTGATCACTAATTATGATTATGATTTTCTGGGAACTCTCTAAGCCTTCCCTTTCTTTTAAAAAAGAGTTAAATGCAGTAAGTCCATTGAAGTGTTTTGCATTATAATAGTTGTTCCCGTTTATTTTTTGACATCTTCATCCCTTTGATTAATGGTCAAAAAGGTAACTGTAACAATAAGTTTGCACAAAAGAAAAAAGAACAATGGTTAATTATATCTACCTCTTCTGAAGTTTGGTCAATTAGAAATTCTAGTGTGTGTTTTGATCAAATTATAGTAAATTCCCCCTTAAATAGCTAAACATTTATCAAATACTCCTCATGTTCGTAGCCATTGGAATGTTGCTTATATTAGTAAAATATATGTCTGAAATGTCCAAATTAATACAGAAACCCTATGGTGTATCTCAATTACAAATTCCAGCATGTGTTTTGATCAAATTGTAGTCAAACCCCTTAAATAGCAAAACGTTTATCAAATACTCCTCATGTTCGTAGCCATTGAAATGTTGCTTATATTAGTAGAATATATATCTGAAATTGTCCAAATTAATAGATAAACCCTATGGTGTATCCAAATCATAATCCAACCCTTTAAATAGACAAACATTTGTTAAGAATCTCCTCCATTTATCAATTATTATTAATGACTCAAATCGAAGTAATGTCAACGGAATTTTTGATGCAGCTCCCAAACTTCTAATTAATCCCTTGTTTTTTTTTTTTTTTTCCTTCTACAAAAATTCTTATTATATCACTAGCAGTAACATTTCCTCACCAATGTAGTTGCTTTAGCCACCACAGAGATATGATGAATTCGAATAATTATTATGTAGACAATTAAAGTACAATTACATATAGGATAAAATTTTAACTTTCAATTTGTGAACATTAAAACATTCTCTATTGCAGCTTTTAGTTCTAATGTTTCTACATAAAGTTACTCATGTGGAGATCAGCAAATAAAGTTCCAGAAAACTATTATTTTAAAATAAAAACAAAAAAAAATCAACTTTAAATTGTTAAAAACGAAAGAAACTTTATATTTAGACAACAAAAGACTATTTCAAATTGAAAACTAAGGTTAACTATTATAATTAGTATAAATATTTTTTAAATTTAAGACCCAATTCAATACCTCGATGTGAAAAGATGACTGTTGGTTAAATAAACAAAATGAATGGAAATAATATGGTAGTGGCTGAGATGAGTTACACGCAAATAAAAAGAGGAGATAGGAAGAATTGAATATTTCTAATTGGGGTCTCACTGGCATCATTCCACCACAATTGGGGAATCTGTCCTTCCTTTTTTTCCCCGACATGAATGGAAACAATTTCCGTGGGGAACTTCCCCATGAATAGTTCGTTTGCATAGATTAAGCATCCTTAATTTGACAGTCAACAAGATAGGTGGATAGCTCCCCTCTTGGTTCGGTTCCATGCAAGAACTACAATACCTTTCTCTCAAGAACAATACCTTTACAGGCTTTATCCCACCTTCTATCTCCAACATGTCAAAGTTAGAGAGGTTGAAACTTTCTTTAATTTTTTTTTCCAGGTATAATTCCAAACACTACAAGAAATTAAGCCTTTAGCTACACACATTATGTGTGGGTAAAAAGACCTTATGTGTATAAAAATGTCTTTACCTACACATAAAATAAATGTTAGCAAATGTCGCTATTGTCATGCGGAGAAATGTTTTTACCTACACATATATTTATGTGTGGGTAAAAATAAGATCTATACCTACACATATATGTATGTTGGTAAATCTATAGTATGTGTGGATAATTTGGTTGCCGATTGTGTGACGATGACGTGGACGATGACGTGGACAATGACGTGGATGATGACAAAGCATCCATGCTGGCAGAGTGTGTATGACGTGTATCTACGTGGCATATGATGTGGCATACACGTGGCATGTGAGGTGGCATGCCATTTTAAGTGTAGATAAAACTTTGGATTATATGTGTGGGTAAAAGCATACAATGTGTGGGTAAAAATCTACAATGTGTGGGTAAAAAGAGTACAATGTGTGGGTAAAAGTTATATAATGTGTGGGTAAATGGTTTCAAAATGTGTGGGTAAAAATTACAAAATGTGTGGGTAAAACCTTCATATTGTGTGGGTAAATTTTGCACTTACATTAATGGACCGTTCATATGCATGGGTAAAAGTATCTTATATGTGTAGATAATATTTCTTATATTTATAAGAAACACATTTGTATGTGTGGGTAAAGCTTTTTTGTATGTGTGGGTAAAGCTTTTTTGCATGTGTGGGTAAAGCTTCCCTTATGTGTGGGTAAAATTACAAAATGTGTGGGTAAATTTTGCACTTACATTAATGGACCGTTCATATGCGTGGGTAAAGTCTCTTATATGTGTAGATAATATTTCTTATATTTATAAGAAACACATTTGTATGTGTGGGTAAAGTTTTTTCATGTGTGGGTAAAGCTTCCCTTATGTGTGGGTAAAGTTTGTGTATGTTAATGTAACCCTACCTGTAAGTAAACAATACCTGTATGCAATTGAAATTTATATTACACATCACATATAATAAACCACAATAACTAAATAAACAAACAAACAATGTCAATAACATCATCCAAACACCAGTATCCAACATTCAAGCATCAAAACAATGTCAATAACACCATCCAAATGTCGAAATCAAACATCCAAAAGTATCACAAAGCATAGCTTGCTAAGCTACAATATGAGTATCACGAGTACATAAAAATGTCAAGCAACGTCATCATGATTAGAATTAGCATCAACAAAGTCATCGCCACTACTGTGAGAACGAGAGTGATCAGAATGGTGAGAGCCCGGGTCAATGTCTCGTGTGACGGGATGAGATGGTCCTGAGCCGTGATCTGATGGCACATGGGGTACAGGTGGAGGAGGGATAATGTTCTTTGCAGCCAACACATGCTGCATATTTTGAACTGTGCCCTCAAGCTCGACAACTCGATTCAGTAGCTGAGTGTACGTAGGACGCCCAAAATCTCCACTGCTAGCTGTGGTCCTAGAAGTGCTAGGTGACTGTCCCCAACCAAACAAACGAACTGAATGTCGTCTGATGACCCTCTCCAATATCTCTTTGTCAGTCATCTGCTCAACGGAATTATCCCTCCTCAACTTCATCATTTCTTCCTGTTGAAGTAAATAACAAATATTGGATTGTATAGATAATGCTTTAAAGCTACAAATAAAAAGTAATTAATTGAAGAAAAAAATTAACTTACATATGTAGCAGCTGCCTGTGGAGAAGTCCAACCCCGCTCGGAATGCCAATGTCGTATGCGCCAAGTCTCAATTTGGCCAGTAGGAGCATCCAAATCAACTCCTCGGGCAACATGATGGCGTGCTGTACTCTTGGAGCCATTTCTAGATTCCCATTTTCGTTTGCCACGAGCTTCGGTATTCCTCTTTGACCGTTCCTTAAAAAAACACAAAAAATAGATCTTTATTGCAATGTTAATCGAGAAAATAAATAACAAAATAAAAATCTTATATGTTACAAACACAATGAAAAGAAACATTCTTTTAAGAACCGACAAACAACATGTCAATGGGGCCAACTATAGACTTTCTCTATTCCAAGAGAACCACAAGTTAGCAACATAAAAGCTAAGTTTACATATGTAGGATATGCAACA
Source organism: Mitragyna speciosa (assembly GCA_024721245.1). NCBI lineage: Eukaryota > Viridiplantae > Streptophyta > Magnoliopsida > Gentianales > Rubiaceae > Mitragyna > Mitragyna speciosa. The sequence continues at coordinate 3,675 of JAMWEH010000092.1, read as the reverse complement.
CAAAAATGAATTATTCATTACATAATATTTGCATGAAAAGAATAAAAGGAACACAGTTTACCATCAGATAAATAACATTTAAAGCAACCCAAAATCAATACAAGTTCATTGAAATTGCACAATCAGGCAATAACTCCCAAATAATAGATACAATTTGTATCATGTCCATGTCATGGAGAACGAGTTTCAAAGAACATTAGATAAAGAGCTTAAAATTGATAAGTTGAAAAATATTAGAGGACAAAAGATCAGGATGAAGGCGTATAGATAGAAACATTCTTTTTCATTACCACAATCTTCTTTACTCCTTATGCCTCTATTGGATGACCAATCATCAGCCCTATCCTCAAAGGAAGCAAAGGCAAACAATTTGAACACCATACTTTTTTCTAAATAGGGAAACAATCAACTATTCTAAATAAAGAAATTCTTAGAGCAATTAAATATGGTAAAAAACTTAAATCATAAATTGTGAAATAAATGAAAAGATTTAGAAAATGAAACTGAAGGAAAACATGCTCAAGTCAACATACGGGTGGACATTGTCTTAGTGTTTTTGTATATATATAATTGATTGATGTTCTATTGTCTATAAAAGTGAAATTGCTCCCGAAAAAAAAAATTCCTAACTTCTCCAAAGCTATGACTTTGGTTATGTTTTGTAGAAGAGAGAAGAAAAGGAGCTGGTCTGCTGGTGTTTTGGGAGGTTGCCATTCAATTTGTTGTACATGGGAACAAGGCTGTCCATTCTATTACTTCTTTTTGCTCTCTTAGTAGGGGCATATGCCCTGGTTGTACCAAACCATAGGTGATCCACCCTAGGGCTCTTCCCTTAATCCTGTCCCAATACAACCAAGGCATAACAGGGCCATTTGCTCCACAATGGTCCACTCTAATTTCATCGAAAGATCAGCTTCGATTTCATATTGGTCTTGAAATTGTGAGGAAGCCCTTTTGATGCTTTATATGATTCCACCAAGTAATTAAGATACATGAAGAGAGGAAAGCATGAAAACTTCAGTCACATTTAGATGTTTGAGCTATTGTGATCTCTACAGCTTCACCATCCAACAACATGAAAACCGCAGTCAAATTTTCGTTATAGCTTAAAAACATCAGGGGCCTATAACAAAGAGACCTTGTGCTAAGTTAAGCTAATCATGTGAGGCTATTAATTGATCAGGAGCCGTAGCCATTGAATACTCCATAATCAGGAATTAAAGACCAATTATGTTTTTGTTAATTATTCCAAAAGATTGTCATGTAACCTACCTCATCCATCTTAATTGTCCACCAAAAGGACGCTTCATAAGTGATTGTCTATTTGCATGTGCTTCTAAAGGAGTTTGAAAGCATGGATTGCTTGCATGTCCCACTTGGCATCCGGAGTGGGTTGCATGATTTATTGTTTCTTGCCTTGTTTTATTAGGAAGTTTATCGTTGAAATGACTAAGCATTGAACAATTAATGAACACTAACAAAAATCCTCTCAAAAAGAACAATTTAATATACATAACACAAACTGAATGCTATCATTATTTAATTATACTGATTATTATTATTTCTTTCATTTTTTGGGTCAATTTTGATGCTAAAAATTTCCAAAATTCTTACCTACAAGAGTTTTGAAATGTCGTTGCCAGGAATTTTTTATTATTATATCATTGCAATACAAAAGAAATCACTTAGTATTGAGAATATAGTGATAAGAAATGTCGGCTTTAGAGATTTACCAAGATTTACCAAACAAAGGAACAATAATACTTATGGCATGCGTTGCATTGAGATTGACGTATTTAACATAGAAAATGACATACAAGGACTAAGGACAAGAAACATTCACCAAATAATAAATGGAGTGAAAGAAAAGTACTTATGTAACAATAATGTGAAAACAAAAAAGCCTCACACATTCGGTCACCATTTGAAAGAATTTGCAAGTTTACTTTTCATGTTTTTTATGTCAGATACATATGTACTTATGTAAAATGGTAAGGCAAATAATCTCTAGTAGTATTAAACAATTGACTTTTCCTTGAAATGTACTACATTGACTTTTCCATATAATTCATTGTATTCTTCACACACACACACACACACGAAATGTATTATATCTTTCTTTTGAAGTTTTAATATATAAAGCAAGTTCCCAGATATTGGTCAAAAAGAAAAAACAATGAGAGAAGAAGGTAAAGATAGGGTACAAAACTCTCCTTTGACTAACTTTTCAGCAAGAAATCATTCGCTTCCTAATACTACCAAACATTTCCTAAAAAATCTATAGATACATGATAGGAGAGGATCTCACCATCATAAATTTTAAGCATGAAATTCAAAGCATGTTAAGGAGTAGTGTATTATGCCTAAAAACTTCCAACCAACAATGACAAGCATGCATGAATATTCTAGCTAGCTAATTGGTAGGAATCAAAATACATGCCAATGCCAATTCAAATCAAGTTCACCAAACTATTTATCATGGTATGAAATAGTAAAAAGTCATCAAATATATGTAATATGTAAATTACCTTATATGTACTATTGGTCCAAAGGTCACAGAGATAGTCCCAATCCTCTTGGCTAACTTCTTCAGGGCACTTACTCTTTGCCATAACAAGATCTTCTTCCCCGCCAACCTCTTTGAAGTGTGCATGCAACTTATATTTATGGCCTCTCCAAGCTCTTTGCATTTGCTTGTCGATGCATTTTCGAACATCCGCATCCTCAACATTAATATTGAAAAGTGTCTAAATACCAAAAGAAAGAAATATTACAAATATGGTCTTTCAATGCTACTCTAGTCATAAAATTATCAATTATGATGTTTAAAATTTTATCAAATTTGAAAAACATAAAAAAATACTTACTTCGAGCTTGTTGCGAAGTGGTCCTCTAACTTCAGATGGAACGAGTCTCCAGTCCTTATATCGTAAGCTGCAATGCTTGCGAACAATATACCCGATCTCATTGTTGAAAAATTCAGCGTTGCTGCAGATGGCTTGCATCAATGTGAAGTCAAACTCTATCGTCAATCTGTCCTTTGCATTTTTCATTGCTTTGCGAGCTCCATGACCACAAGTAATGCCACGTTTGGAGGAACTTTTTTGTGTATTGACAACGTCAACTTGCGGCTCCGTTGATGCAGATAGATCTACAAATGAAATACAAACAAGATAAAATATTATCCATTTGAAAAATGGTATTAATGCTAAAAGCAATATGTTAACATTTTTTATAATTAACTAACCAACTTGTGGCCCCACAGATGTATTTGCATCTGTAAATGAAGTAGAAACAAGTTAAATAACAAATAACTTAAAAACAAACTAAGATAAATTACTTCTTTTATAATTAACTAACCAGTTTGTGGCTCTACCAATGGGGGGGACTCTGTAAGTAAAGTAAGAACAAGTTAAAAAACAATTAACTTAAACAAAAAATAAGATAAATTAATGCTTTTATAATCAACTAACCTGCTTGTGGCTCTACCAATGGAGGGGACTCTGTAAGTAAAGTCAGAACAAGTTAAATAACAATTAAGTTAAACAAAAAAATAAAGATAAATTAATGATTTTATAATCAACTAACCAGCTTGTGGCTCTACCAATGGAGGGGAATCTGTAAGTAAAGTAGGAACAAGTTAAATAACAATTAACTTAAACAAAAAACCAAGAT
>JAMWEH010000289.1:0-20705 GCA_024721245.1 Mitragyna speciosa | reverse complement strand
TTTTCCACTGCAGCTTCATACGTTTCAATGGGGCTTGGCGCGTGCGAGAGCTGTCTTGGATCTCCAAATTCAAACCTTAGGATAAATCTCCTCTTTCTTCGTCGTTCAGTGGGCTACAAGTTCCGGGGCATAACGAGACAGTTTAGTAAACTGAGCCTCATACTCAGCTACACTTCAGCAACCCCTAGTCTTAATTTCAAAAATTCATCTTTCCAGCTTTTCTTGTACTCGCACGGGGATATACTTCTCTTTGAACTCTCTAGTGAAGTTGACCCACGTCCTTGGAGTTTGATGTCTTTCCCACTTGGCGTTGATTAAATTCCACCAAGGGGTGGCAGCACCTTCCAATTGGAACACGGCAAATGTCACTTGTCCGTTCATCTGTATACTTCAAGGCAGTCAAAATTTTCTCAATGTCTTCTAACCATTTTTTCAGCGATTTCTAGGTTTTGGACTGCCGTTAAAACTTAGGGGGGTTAAATTTCTGGAATGGTTCCAGGGCTACATCTTCCCCTACTGCCGGGTTTCTATGAGGACCACCAACTTCCACTGCTGGGTTCTGTCGAGTTCCCAGTTGAGTTAGAACGTCGGTCATTCGATTCAAGACCGCAATCATTGGATCAGCCCTTGAAGGTGGATTTATGCTAGAGGTAGCGTCTTCATCCCGGTCTTGACGACAGGGACGTCCTCTACCGCGACCACGTCCACTCATGACTTAATATGCTATAATAACATGAATGAATTTATTTTAATATATACATAATGAATGTCAAGATATAATGTAAAATGCGCAAATTCACGATTAACAAGGAAATTAGGTTTCATGCCAGCAAGATCACACATATTTATACAAGTAGTTCAATTTACACATTTTCAAGAATCACATACAAAACATGTCGTACATATAAAACATAACAAAACTAGCATAAGTTTTGGTACATAACTCCATCTTAAGATCTAATCCAAGATCTAGTCCAACTGGACTGATCGATCGAGCTCACATCCATCTCCTGCTCAACCCCAGGAGCCTCCTCGACCCCAAGAGGTGGAGGCGCTGCCTGTCCTGGCCCTAGTTGTGGAGCCATATCTCGCACCTCATCTAGCACATGACCTACTAACAGACCACTCTCATCTACAAGTCGTCCCGTGTGGTCCCTGACATGCTGTACCACGCGCGTGAGACGGCCATGCACCTCCTGGTACTACTCTCAATAAGCATCAGTCCTCTGCTGTTCTTCCTGAACAGCAGTCTCTAAGTCACGAATCCTCTGAGCCTGAGCCCTAACTGTCTCTCTCAGCTCGTGAACACGGGCCCGGGAAGTATCACTATCGCGCTCCACCCGCCTACTATCCTCTATCAAAGAAAGCACGACATGATCGGGATAAGAGTATGTCCTCCAACAACCACAAGCAGGGCGGACTTGACTGGCAGGTGAAAATGTACAGTAGAGGTGACCCGGTCCCTCGCGGTAACGAACTATCGGTCGTCTACGATGCTCATGTTGGGTCGGGGCCACATCAGCTGGTTGTAATGCCCGTGATCCCTCACCTCGACCGCTCTCTGACATACCTACATGTTTAAATAATAAATTAATTAGGTCTATCCCAAAAATACTTAATAATAAATAATACTTAAATATTACACTCAAATATCAAGCTTAAAAGTAACCTAAACACATTCTCAAGCATATACACAATAGCGTCCAGGTGCGAAATTCGAATCTTATCTCTCACACTCAGGTTGATCAGGCCCAAGCGTAACCGACTCAACCCAAATTTCCTACCCAACACCCAAACAAGACTAGCACTAGAGACAGGATTCAATCCTAAGCTCTGATACCAACTGTGACAGCCCCACCTTACCCAGAGGCGCACCAAAGGGCTTAGCGGACTGCCTGCCTAGCTCTCGCCAGGACTCAAATCACGCACTCACGCAACTATCCAAGCGTACTTAACTCAAAATAAAATAAAATAAAATAAAAGGGAATAAAATAAAATACACTCCTATTATTTAACTTAAAGGTACAAGTAGCATCAAAAGTTTACATGTCATAATATACATGATTTTCACAAGGATAGCCTACAACAGTTTGGCTATTACAATACTAAAACATCTAGTATATCAAAATCAGTCGATCCAGCTTTAATTTTTCAGGAAACCTTGGGTAAAGGAAAACAAATAAAAGGAATGAGCTATAATAGCCCAAGTGAATGCCCAAGTCATGCAACCATATCAAGATCTCATTATTTTATTGAATAAAATAATCGACAAATTAAATAAACAAGATATGAACAATTTAATTATCAAGTAGTCAAGGGCGGATACAAAGCTCAACTACGGGAGCAAGCTCAACCGTAGGAAAAGCAAGTACTGATCATGTAACCATGATGTTAGGACCGAGATAACAGCTCAAGTCTTTATCAAAGGTGTAACACCCTAGAAATTCATGCCAAAACCATTTATTTTGTATCATGTTCATTAGGAAAAAAAAAATGGCCGAATTTGTGGAAAAAAAAAATGAGCATGTTGTACTTAGTTCTTTAAGAGTTGTACCTAGGAAATCTTGCAAGATTAATTATGGGATAACTAATGAAAATCACTTCTAATTACCTAGTGCCAAGTGGAGTCTTCCATGGAAAGAAAGTCAAGAATCACTTTGTCTTTGTCTTATTTTGATTGGTCAATTTTTTCCCAATTCTTTTTCATTTCTTTTCTTCTTTACTTACTCAATTTTTCTCTTCTTTTTTTTCTTCTTGCTGGCCGGCTGCTTCTCTCCCTTTTTCTCTCCATTTTTTTTTAATTTTCTTGGATCTTTTACTTCCATTTACTCATATTTCAACCATAGAAATTGAGTGAAACTTCTTCCTAAGCAAGGTTCTAAGCTTGTTTAAGGTATGTACTATGAATTTTTGCTATTAATTTCAAGTTTATTTAAGTTTTATTTAAGTTTTATTTAGGGTTTTGTTCAAGTTTTACATTAACAGTCATGCTGGACCAGTTTTAGTAAAACTTTCATAACTTGGTGTAGATAACTTGGATTCGAATAATTCTTGTTGTTTTAGAAACTAGATTCATAGGGCTTTCAAACGGTATAAAGTTTGCATGGTGGTTCATTGTGTATTAACCGCAGAAAGCTTGCAAAGTTGGCTGAAAATTTGATTCTGCGTAAAACAGTTTTTATGATGAGCCAAATTGAGGGCTGATTTTGAACCTGTTCTAGTTGGAATTTGGATTGATGATCTTCACAAAAGTTGTAGCCCTATAAACGTACTTTCAAACCATGTAATCACAATTCCTAGTTCTTAGTGGATTGACCCCAGTAATGGCACGAAGTTGGCTGAAAACCAACCCTGTGCAGATTTGGGTGATGATTCTTGGAGTAGGGATTTTGAATTTGAGTGGAATCTTGATTGAATTTGGGTTTAAATTGAATATAAAAGTTGTAGAACTTGTTGAATTGGGTTGGATTGTTGGATTTTCTTGCAGGGAAAATTTTTGGGTTAGTCCGATTATAGGGGAAATGCTGCCGAAATTTCGGTAAAACCTAAGAAATAAAAGTAATTAGGCTATGATTTAAGACTTTATAAGCTGTAATTTAGTGATTTAAGCGTGCAGAAATTTTTGTAGATTAGCTATTAGTGAGTTAAACCTTTCCGAGCGAAACCCTAAAAGTTAGAAAACCCTAATTTTGAAAACCCTAAACCCTAGGGTAAAACCCTAAGCTCCAAAACCCTAGAAATTAAACCCTAGAAAGACTTGGGGTATTTCTTGAATTTCCTTATGAAAGTTCTTAGATTTTATTCAGGATTTTTATACTATTATTTCTTTTGAATTTCAGGATCCGAAAGTGAGACCCGATCGTATTACGAAATATTTTCTTAGGCTTCAGGTGAGTGTTCTTATGTGTGTATGATGCATGAAATGCCATGTACTACTTGACATCATTATTTTGATGCATAAAATGATACGATATACTTGACATGATTATCTAGTGATATGTGTTACTTGAGGAAAGATGTGTACTTTATCGCATCTATTCCGCAATGTGTTATATGCTTTCACTATTATATGTGTTATTTGTGATTGAGACTTCCGTGACTAACTTCACCGTTACTTCACGGTTGGTCAACCCTATCATGAGTTGGAGGTTATAAGGTGCTGGGTGTTTTAGGGCGTGTTGTTCTTTCCCAAAATGAGTTGAATTCCTCTAAGAGGCCAACTCCGGATTGAACTATCTTGCTTGTTGGCCCTTCCAAGGTTGAAATTTCTTCCTGGAGGTGGTAGCTTGTTTGGAGGTTATAAGGTGAATGGTGGCTAGGGTCTTGCTTGTTTATACTGGAATGTTCCTTGGCAAAGACCTGAGCTATTATCTCGGTCTGAACGTCTTGGTTACATGATCAGTGCTTGCTCCTTCTGCGGTTAAGCTTGCTTCCGTAGTTGAGCCTCGTATCCGCCATTGACTACTTGTTACTTAAATTGTTCACAAATTGTTTATTTACTCGTTAAATATTTTATTGAACAAAATCACATTTTACTGGTATGGTTGCATGACTTGAGCACTCACTGGGCTATTATAGCTCATCCCGTTCATTTGTTTTCCTTAACCAGGTTTCCCAAAAATACTAAAGCTGGAAAAGCTGAGTTTGGACAGTGTACATGTTTTGTTTTGTATATTTTAATAGCCACTTGTTTAGGCTATTCTTGCACATACTGTGTAAATTTTAGTGTGTAAAACATTTTGTAATATTTGTACTTCAAATGAATTTTATGAATATATTTCTTTACGAATGTGTTTTATTTTGCATTAATTATGTGTATGTATTGAGCGAGTGCGTGATTTGAGTCCTGGCGAGAGCCAGGCAGGCAGTCCGCTAAGCCCTTTGGTGCGCCTCTGGGTAAGGTGGGGCTGCTACAAGTGGTATCAGAGCCTAGGTTTGAATCCTGTCAGAGTTAAGTGTGAATCTTTGAAAAGTTTAAGTTTGACTCTTGTTAGATCTTAAGTCTAAACATTATTTTATATTAGTTTGTTAAGATTTGAAAGTACTAGTTGGCTAGTAATAAGTGAACCTCTAGTTGCAATTGGGATTCATAGAATATTTTCTTTTGTGATTGGTGTTGGTACTGGTGGATATTGACTCTATTACATTAGGTGTATCATATTAGTAAGTGGTGGCATTACATAATTGAAGTGTTAGTGGATGATTAAATGGTATGACATAGATGGTTCGATATACCTTGTAGATGATTAATTATATATGCTCATACAATTTGGAATAGCTAGTGTTTACATGATATCCCAAGCTTGAATCTTATCTGTAATTTTTCAAGTATGAGTATTTGTTGATTTTTTTTTTGGGTGGTTAATGTGTACATTGGATAGGATTTTGGGACTAGTTGATTCACACTTCGGGGTGTACAACCTTAGTGTGGGTTGACTTAGTTTTGATATCCGTGTTCGAGTACCTATAATTGATGATTGGGGATTTCGTAGTTTCTCCTATATGGGTTTAGTTTTACTTTGCTATGGATTGTTTAGTATATGTTGTTCGGTGTAGATAGTTTAGCTCTAAACCCTGTTCTATTGCAGAATGGCACATCCTAAGAAAGTCAAGGTATGTAGAGGTTGCAATAGCGTACACTCGGGAGAATGTAGATGGAAAATAGGAGCTTGTTTCGGTTGTGAAGAGATGCCTTGGTAGACTTGTGTGAATTTTATAAGAAAGAGTGTTAACTTTGGTATTCTTTACACTCAGCCTTTCATTTCATGAGCATAAGAGAAAATCCGAGAAGGAGAAAGTAGTAACTATTCCCTTTACCATGCCAATCTTAAAAGCCATTAAGAAATGAGATGCCCTGAAAACCTACGTGAATATAATTGAGAATGGTCTAGTTTATTTTCTAAGCTTGATTTTGAGTTGTAATACTTAAGTATTGTTTATTATTAAGTCTTTCTGGGTTTAGATTTGAGTGATTTATTTTCTTTAAAACAGGTAGGTATGTCACAGAGTGGGCGAAGTGAGGCATCACGGCTATCAGGTACGGCTCGGTTGCAGCATGAGTACCATAGAGGACCAATAGTTCGTTACCGTGAGGGACCAGGGCATCCTTACCGTACATTTTCACCTGCCCGTCGGGAACAGCCTGCATATGATCATTGGAGAACGATCTCTTACCCTGACCAAGTTGTACTTTCATTGATTGATGATAGTGAACGGGTGGAACGTGAGGGTGAAATTTCCCGAGCTCGCATTCATGAGTTAAGAGAGTTAGTGAGGGTTCAAGCTCGGGGAATCCGAGAGCTTGAGGCTGCAGTTTGGGAGGAACGGCAGAGAGCCGATGTTTATAGAATGCAGTACCAGGATGCCCTCGCTGCCGCCACCAGCGAAACTTACAAAGCCGTGACAAGAGAAGTGCAACAAGTGGAAAAGACACAGCCCCTGGTCCGAACGACGCGAACGAGGAAACGAGGACGTGCTAGAAATTCTCGCCTATCAACTAGAGGTGCTCCAGCCTCTAAGGCAAGACAGGGACCTGGAGGAGTGAAAATTGGACCCGGTGCCCAATCCGAAGGTACAAGAGGCGCTTTGATGGATAGAGCTTTCGCTAGGAAATGAACGAAAGGAGGATACTCTGAAAGAAACTCAACCTCTGGCGCTTTCAGTTGCTTGTGGATATTGTGGTAAAGGTAATCATACAGAAGAAAATTGCTGGAGGAAAAACCGTAAGTGTTTTCTTTGCGGAGGTATCGGTCATCAAATGAGACATTGCCCAAGACAAACGGCTAGTGGGCAGTGTATAGCTGAACCGGGGTACAAGAACCTTGATAAAGCCAAAGAAAGTGAAAACAAGTGAAAAGTGTTAGTTCGAGTTCATGATCTAGATAAGCGTGATGCCTAGGAATATGTATAGAAGCTTATGTTTAATTTTGTTATGTTTGTATGTGTGTTATGTTTGATATGTAAAACTTTTGAACCTATGTATATCATATTATATTTTATATGTGGAACTTTTGAAATGTGTAAATTGAATAACGTGTATATATATGTGATTTTATTTGCCATGATATTTGCTTTCCCTTGTCTTCTTCATGAATTGGTGCATTTTTATACGTCTCATTAATTATTACGTGAATCTTGAAATCATTAGTTAATATTATTTTAGAATATTAAGTGATGGCAAGTCGAGGGAGAGGACGACCCCATCGACAAGATCGTGAAGAAGGCAACCCGTCAAACGAAAACCCCAAACCCTGGGCTGACCCGATGATAGCCGTGTTAAACCGCATGACTGATGCTTTGACCCAGCTTGGGAACTGGCAAACCCAGGAATAGTAGTTGGTAAATAATAAGTGGGAACGATACTAGACCTCGAGAACTTGGGTCAATTTCACCCGAGAGTTTAAGGAAAATATATCCCTGTACGAGTGCAAGAGAAGCGGGAGGATGAATTTTTGAAGTTAAGACAGGGATTGATGAGTGTTGCAAAGTATGAAGCTCAATTTACAAAATTATATCGATATGCTCCTGAGTTGGTAGCTACAGAATGACGAAGGAAAAAGGCAGTTTATTCAAGGTTTAAATTTGAGATTTAGGAGGCCCTTGCCGCCGCTACTATGGAGACGTATGAAGTCGCGATAGAGAAAGTACAGCAGGGTGGCAAGCTGATAGGTACCCTGTGATGTGACCCTGAGAACTGTCACAGGTAGAGGAGACTAAATCTTTGATTCGGACCTTTCAAGCAAGGAAACGTAGAAGTGCTAGTGATTCCCGACTATTCGAAAATCCATGTAGAATTTCGAGGACGAAATTCTTTTAAGGGGGGGAGGATGTAACACCCTAGAAATTCATGCCAAAACCATTTATTTTGTATTATGTTCATTAGAAAAAAAAAAAAAAAAGAGAGAGGGCCGAAATTAGTGAGAAGAAATAAGGAATTGATTTTCTATTTTACTAGCATGTTGTACCATTGCCTTTAGGAATTGTACCTAGCATCTCTTGCAAGATATAATTGTAGGATAAATCACAAAAATCTCTTCTAATGACCCTTAGCCAAGTGTAGTCTTCCATGGTTAAGAAAGTCAAGATCACTTTGTTCTTGTCTTGCTTTGATTGGTCACCACTTTTCCAATTTTCTTTCAATTCTTTTACTTTACTTAACCTATTCTTTTACTTCTTTTCTTCTTCCCAAAACCGATTTTCCTCTTCTCCTTTTCTCTCCATTTTCTTTCATTTTTCTTGGATCTTTTACTTCCATTTACTCATTTTTCAACCATAGAAATTAAGTGGAACTTCCTCCTAAGCAACAATCTTGCCTACCTAGAGGTATTTTTCATGAATTTCTCTTCTAATTTCAAGTGAAAGATTATAGTTTTTAGCTCTTAAGTTATGTTTTTATGGATTAAGTATGATTGATTTTGGCCATGAATATGAAGTTTTATTCCATGAATATGAAGCTTATGGACTTGTATGACTTGTAGATAGTGAATTAAACTTGAAATGGCATGATTTAAGTTTGATTTAGTTGAAGGAACTTGAAGATTTAAGCTTGAACTTAAGAACACTTAAAACAGTCATGCTGGACCAGTTTTAGTAAAACTTTCATAACTTGGTGTAGATAGCTTGGATTCGAATGATTCTTGTTGTTTTAGAAACTAGATTCATAGGGCTTTCAAAGGGTATAAAGCTTTCATGGTGGTTCATTGTGTATTAACCGCAGAAAGCTTGCAAAGTTGGCTGAAAATTCGGTTCTGCGTAAACAGTTTTGATGAAGAGCCAAATTGAGGGCTGATTTTGAACCTGTTCTAGTTGGAATTTGGATTGATGATCTTCACAAAAGTTGTAGCCCTATAAACGTACTTTCAAACCATGTAATCACAATTCCCTAGTTCTTAGTGGATTGACCCCAGTAATGGCACGAAGTTGGCTGAAAACCAACCCTGTGCAGATTTGGGTGATGATTCTTGGAGTAGGGATTTTGAATTTGAGTGGAATCTTGATTGAATTTGGGTTTAAATTGAATATAAAAGTTGTAGAACTTGTTGAATTGGGTTGGATTGTTGGATTTTCTTGCAGGGAAAATTTTTGGGTTAGTCCGATTATAGGGGAAATGCTGCCGAAATTTCGGTAAAACCTAGGAAATAAAAGTAATTAGGCTATGATTTAAGACTTTATAAGCTGTAATTTAGTGATTTAAGCGTGCAGAAATTTTTGTAGATTAGCTATTAGTGAGTTAAACCTTTCCGAGCGAAACCCTAAAAGTTAGAAAACCCTAATTTTGAAAACCCTAAACCCTAGGGTAAAACCCTAAAACCAAAACCCTAGAAGTAAGTGGGGTATTTTCTTGAATTTTTCTTACTAAATTTACTAGGATTTTAATTGAGTTTTTATGTTATTATTTCTTTTATATTTCAGGGTCCGAAACACATCACGACCATTCACGAGATATTTTCTTAGGCTTCAGGTGAGTGTCTTTATGTGTGCATGATGCATGAAATGTGATATTTTATTTGATAAATATTATGCGAAAATTGCAATTACTATGTGAATATCTGTGCTACTTGAGGAAAGGTGTGTACTTTATCACATCTATTCCGCAACGTGTTACTTGCTTTCATTGACCAATGTGTTATTTGTGTGTGCGTGAGACTATCGTGACTAACTTCACCGTTATTTCACGGATAGTCAACCCGGCTGCACGTGGGAGGACATAAGGTGCTGGGTGTTTTAGGGTGTGATGTTCTTTCCCTTTTGAGTTGTGAATCCTCAAAGAGTCCAACTCCGGATTGAACTTTCTTGCTAGATTGTTGGCCCTCCAGGGTTGAGTTTTTCCCCTGGATGTGGTAGCTTGTACGGAGGTTATAAGGTGATTGGCGGTTAGGGTTTGTGCTTGATAAAAACTGATATGTTCTTTGATAAAGACCTGAGCTATTATCTCGGTCCAAATATCAGTGACTACATGATCAGTACTTGCTCTTCTACAGTTAAGCTTGCTTCTGTAGTTGAGCCCTGTATTCCGCCATTGACTACATGTTAATTAAATTGTTCATATATTGTTTATTTAATTTATCGATTATTTTAATTACCAAAATAATGAGTTTTTGATATGATTGCATGACTTGGACATTCACTGGGCTATTATAGCTCATTCCATTTTATTTGTTTTCCTTTACTCAGGTTACCTGAAAAATTAAAGCTGGAACGACTGATTTTGAGTATGCTAGATGTCTTTGTTATTGTAATAGCCAAACTGTATTAGGCTATCTTTGTGAAAAATCATGTATATTATGACATGTAAACTTTTGATGTGATATTTGTACTTTCAAGTAAATTATATAAATGTGTTTTATTTTATATTAAGTATGTTTGTACGTATTGCGCGAGTGCGTGTTTGAGTCCTAGCGAGAGCTAGGTAGGCAGTCCGCTAAGCCCTTTGATGCGCCTCTGGGAAAGGTGAGGCTGTCACAGGAAGAGGCACAAGAGAGGGAAACAAAGAGCAGTAAGGGTAGAGCAGAGAAAAGAAAAGAGAGTGAAGAGGGAAAAGAGAGAAATCAAAGGGGGGAAATTTCGGAGAGTATAGAGTAGTTCGGAGAGAAGAAGGAGAGCAAGGGAGAGAGGCAGAGAGTGAGAGAGAACTAGGAAGAAGAGAAAACTAGGAAGAATAGACAGAGAGACCAGCGAAAGAGAAAGAAAGCAAAGAAAATCGGTAAAGTACACATCTTTCCTCAAGTAGCACATTTTATCACATAATATTTGCAAGTGTAACATAATATTTACAAGTGAAACATAACATTTCATGCATCATGCACACATAGAGACACTCACCTGGAATGCCTAAGAAAATATCTCGTAAAATGGTCGCGATGCGTTATCGGACCCTGAAATTTAAAAGAAATAATATAATGAAAACCCGATTAAAACCCTAGTAAATTTAGTAAGAAAAATTCAAGAAAATACCCCACTTATTTCTAGGGTTTTGGTTTTAGGGTTTCTAGGGTTTAGGGTTTAGGGTTTACTCAGTCTAAGAAAATTTAATCTATCACTAGATCATTTTCTAAAAATTCTTACACTTCAATTTCCTTCAATTGAACATATTCTAGGTTTAAAATCTCACTTGTCAATTTTTCTTCTTTTAATTCTACCAAAATTTCGGTAGCATTTCCCCTTAAAATCGGACTAACCCAAATTTTTTTCCTGCAAGAAAATCAGCCATCCAACCCAAATTCAACAAGTTCTACAACTTTTATATTCAATTCAATCTCAAATTCAATCAAGATTCCACTAAATTTCAAGAATTCTACTCCAAGAATCTTCAACCAAACAACATATAACGCACGAAATTTCAAGGTTTAAATGCAATTTGCTAGTCTTGTGACAGCCCCACCTTACCCAGAGGCGCACCAAAGGGCTTAGCGGACTGCCTGCCTGGCTCTCGCCAGGACTCAAATCACGCACTCGCTCAATACATACACATAATTAATGCAAAATAAAACACATTCGTAAAGAAATATATTCATAAAATTCATTTGAAGTACAAATATTACAAAATGTTTTACACACTAAAATGTACACAGTATGTGCAAGAATAGCCTAAACAAGTGGCTATTAAAATATACAAAACAAAACATGTACACTGTCCAAACTCAGCTTTTCCAGCATTAGTATTTTTGGGAAACCTGGTTAAGGAAAACAAATGAACGGGATGAGCTATAATAGCCCAGTGAGTGCTCAAGTCATGCAACCATACCAGTAAAATGTGATTTTGTTCAATAAAATATTTAACGAGTAAATAAACAATTTGTGAACAATTTAAGTAACAAGTAGTCAATGGCGGATACGAGGCTCAACTACGGAAGCAAGCTTAACCGCAGAAGGAGCAAGCACTGATCATGTAACCAAGACGTTCAGACCGAGATAATAGCTCAGGTCTTTGCCAAGGAACATTCCAGTATAAACAAGCAAGACCCTAGCCACCATTCACCTTATAACCTCCAAACAAGCTACCACCTCCAGGAAGAAATTTCAACCTTGGAAGGGCCAACAAGCAAGATAGTTCAATCCGGAGTTGGCCTCTTAGAGGAATTCAACTCATTTTGGGAAAGAACAACACGCCCTAAAACACCCAGCACCTTATAACCTCCAACTCATGATAGGGTTGACCAACCG
This sequence comes from Mitragyna speciosa, assembly GCA_024721245.1. Lineage (NCBI taxonomy): Eukaryota > Viridiplantae > Streptophyta > Magnoliopsida > Gentianales > Rubiaceae > Mitragyna > Mitragyna speciosa. The sequence continues at coordinate 8,543 of JAMWEH010000289.1, read as the reverse complement.
TGAAGTAACGGTGAAGTTAGTCACGGAAGTCTCAATCACAAATAACACATATAATAGTGAAAGCATATAACACATTGCGGAATAGATGCGATAAAGTACACATCTTTCCTCAAGTAACACATATCACTAGATAATCATGTCAAGTATATCGTATCATTTTATGCATCAAAATAATGATGTCAAGTAGTACATGGCATTTCATGCATCATACACACATAAGAACACTCACCTGAAGCCTAAGAAAATATTTCGTAATACGATCGGGTCTCACTTTCGGATCCTGAAATTCAAAAGAAATAATAGTATAAAAATCCTGAATAAAATCTAAGAACTTTCATAAGGAAATTCAAGAAATACCCCAAGTCTTTCTAGGGTTTAATTTCTAGGGTTTTGGAGCTTAGGGTTTTACCCTAGGGTTTAGGGTTTTCAAAATTAGGGTTTTCTAACTTTTAGGGTTTCGCTCGGAAAGGTTTAACTCACTAATAGCTAATCTACAAAAATTTCTGCACGCTTAAATCACTAAATTACAGCTTATAAAGTCTTAAATCATAGCCTAATTACTTTTATTTCCTAGGTTTTACCGAAATTTCGGCAGCATTTCCCCTATAATCGGACTAACCCAAAAATTTTCCCTGCAAGAAAATCCAACAATCCAACCCAATTCAACAAGTTCTACAACTTTTATATTCAATTTAAACCCAAATTCAATCAAGATTCCACTCAAATTCAAAATCCCTACTCCAAGAATCATCACCCAAATCTGCACAGGGTTGGTTTTCAGCCAACTTCGTGCCATTACTGGGGTCAATCCACTAAGAACTAGGGAATTGTGATTACATGGTTTGAAAGTACGTTTATAGGGCTACAACTTTTGTGAAGATCATCAATCCAAATTCCAACTAGAACAGGTTCAAAATCAGCCCTCAATTTGGCTCATCATAAAAACTGTTTTACGCAGAATCAAATTTTCAGCCAACTTTGCAAGCTTTCTGCGGTTAATACACAATGAACCACCATGCAAGCCTTATACCGTTTTAAATCCCTATGAATCTAGTTTCTAAAACAACAAGAATTATTCGAATCCAAGTTATCTACACCAAGTTATGAAAGTTTTACTAAAACTGGTCCAGCATGACTGTTCAAGTAGTTCTACCAATTTCACATCAAACTCACTTTAATTTCACTCAAATTTATCACAAAAACACCTAAACTACTCCAAGGTTCTTCAACCAAATCAAACTTAAATCATGTCATTTCAAGTTTAAATCACTATCTACAAGTCATACAAGTCCATAAACCTCATATTCATGGAATAAAACTTCATATTTCATGGCTAAAATAAATCATACTTAACTTTAAAGATATGGGTAAAAGCTATAAAAACTACAAATTATGCTTGAAATAATAAGAGAAGTTCTTGGTTAATACCTTTAATAAGGCAAGATCTTTGCTTAGGATGAAGATTAACTCACTTTCTATGGAAGAAATAGGATCAAATTGGAGAGAAATACTTCAAGAAAATGAAAGCAAAAGAGAGGAAAAAGAGAAAATAGGGGCCGGCCAAGATGAAGAGGAAAAGAGAAAAAAAATGGCTAAGTAATATGGAAAAGAATTGAAGAAAAATTGGAAAAATGGTGGTCCAATCAAAGCAAGACAAAACCAAAGTGATCTTGACTTTCTTAACCATGGAAGACTACACTTGGCTAAGGGTCATTAGAAGAGATTTTTGTGATTTATCCTACAATTATATCTTGCAAGAGATGCTAGGTACAATTCCTAAAAGCAATGGTACAACATGCTAGTAAAATAGAAAATCAATTCCTTATTTCTTCTCACTAATTTCGGCCCTCTCTTTTTTTTTTTTTTCTAATGAACATAATACAAAATAAATGGTTTTGGCATGAATTTCTAGGGTGTTACAAGTCTAACCACAAGAACACTTTATCTAGCAAGTAAATCTCTAATTCAAACTAAGTTCTCCAAGTAGTAGCAACAAGAATCTAGGTTTAAGCTTGCTTAAAAGACTAATTAAAACTTGAAATTAGTAGGAAAAGTTCATAGTAAATACCTTAGATAAGCTTAGAACCTTGTGTAGGAAGAAGAAAAGCTCACTTTCTATGGTGGAATTACCCAAAATTTAGAGAATAAGCTTCAAGAAGTTGAGAGCAAAATGAGAGGAAAAGAGGAAGAGAGATGGCCGGCCAAGAAGAAAGAGAAGAGAAAGAAATAGGCTAGGAAAAATGGAAAAGAAATAAAGAAAAGGTGGGAAAAAGATTAACCAATAAAAACATAACAAGAATAAAGTGAAGATGTAGTCTTTTAATGCAATAGTGGTTACTTGGATCAATTTGATTGGTAGAACTTTGTAATCTCTTATCACTTAATACTAGCAATATTATGGCACAAATTATTAAAGCAAAAAGAGAGGAAAATAGAGAGAGAAAGATCTGGCCATAAGGAGAGAAAAAGAAAGAAAGAAATTCGGCCAAAAAGAAAAAGAAAAGAAAAAAAGAAATTTCGGCCAAAAGAAAAAAAAAGAGAAGAAATTTCAGCCAAGGAAAAGAAAATAAAGCAAGAAAATAAGTGAAATTTTTTAGTAAAATTGAGCTAAAATTCAAGTAGTCAAAAGACTAGAAAATAGTAGAATAAGCTAATCAAAATTTAAACACTAATATAAATTAAATAGTCAAGTAAAATTATTCTAAATTTAGTACTTAGGTGTCCTTACTTAATAATGAAAATCTTAGTTAATTAACCTAATTAACTCAAGAAATCTTCCAACTAATAAATCAAGGATTAACACTTAACCCTAAATAAGAAAAATGTCTCTTGTAAGTGCATTTTCTAGGGTGTTACAGAAAATGTGCCAATAACTTTAAAATTCTAAAATTTCAAATAAATACTAAATGACTCCAAAAAATCATTAAAATTAGAAATAATGATAAAAATGGTAAAACATGTATTTAGAAAATTAAAATAAAATAAAATAATATTTACATAGTGAAATTACTATTTTTCCCTGATACGACTAATTAGACATAATCTATACAAAAATTGCGATTGACCCCCAAAAAATAAAAGTACCCCTAAATGAAATAAAAACACACATTTTCTATAAAAGGTACATCAAAATTTGGAGTTTACAGATGGACTGATTAGAAGCTGTGTACCTGAAGAATAGACATTAGAGATTCTTACCCATTGTCATAGTTCACTGTATGCTAGTCATTTTGGAGCAAATAGGATAGCAGAGCATGTTTTGGAAAGTGGGTTTTATTGGCCTACTTTATTCCAGGATGTTAGAGAATTTGTCATTCACTGTGATCATTGTCAAAGATTAGTAAATATTTCAAAAAGGAATGAGATGCCTCTCACTAATATACAAGAGGTGAAAATTTTTTATGTATGAGGAGTTGACTTCGTGGGACCGTTTCCATCATCTTATGGAAACAAAAACATCTTGTGGGATCAACTATGTGTCTAAGTGGGTGGAGGCGACGGCTTCTCCAACAAATGATGCTAAGGTGGTAGTTCGGTTCTCAAGAAACTTTTTGCAAGATTTGCAGTTCCACGTGCAATTATTAGTGATAATGGCATGCATTTTTGCAATTGACAATTTGAATCTCTCCTCAAGAAATATGGGGTGCATCACAAGGTCACTACTGTGACAGCCCCACCTTGCCCAGAGGCGCACCAAAGGGCTTAGCGGACTGCCTGCCTAGCTCTCGCCAGGGCTCGATGCACGCACTCACATGAAAATTCAAACGTAGTTAACTTAAAATAAAATAACATGAAGTGATATGGAATAAAATAAAACAAACTCTTATTATTTAACTTGAAGATACCAGTCATATCAAAAAGTTACAAGTCATAATGTACATAATTTTTTCACAATAATAGCCTAACATAGTGCGACTATTACAACACTAAAACACTTATAATAACCCAAAAACCAGTTGATCCAGCTTTAATTTTTCAGTTGACCTGAGTAAAGGAAAACAAATAAAATGGAATGAGCTATAATAGTCACAAAATAAAATTTATCACCTTCCATACATCATGCACACATAAAGACACTCACCTGGTGCCTAAGAAAATATCTCGTAGAAAGGTCGGGTCTCACTATTGGATCCTGCAATTTGAAAGAAATAATCTAATGAAAAACTCAATTTAAACCCTAATTAATCTAGTAAGAAAATTTCAAGAAATACCCCATTAAATTCTAGTTTTTTTTTTTTCTAGGGTTTAGGGTTTAGGGTTTAGGGTTTTCATTCTAGGGTTTTTATTTTAGGGTTTTCTAGGGTTTTTCTAGGGTTTTTCTAACAAAAATTGGGCATTATTTCCCCTAGATTTCGGCCCTTCCAAACTTGTTTTTCATCAAGATTTCAATCATCCAACCCATAATTCATCAAGTTCTACCACTTCTTAGTTCAATCCAAACTCAAATTCAATCAAAATCTCACTAAATTTCAAGGATTAAGCTCCAAGAACTTTCACCCAAATAACATGTTCTTCATGAAATTTCAAGGTTCCAATACCACATACTAGTCTATTTAACCACAAGAACACTTTATCTAACAAGTACATATCAAGTTCTAACTAATTTCTTCAAGTAATCTTAACAAGAACTTGGTATTAAACTTGAATAAAAACTAATTAAAACATGAAATTAATAAGGTAGGTTCATGGTAAATACCTTAGATATGCTTAGAATTTTGCTTAGAAAAGATAGAAGTCCACTTCCTATGGTGGATTTGTTCCAATTTGAGAGATGAAAGTCCAAGAAATTTGAGAGCAAAAATGGGGAAAGAAGAAGAAAGGCTTGGCCGGCCAAAGTGAGAAGGAAAAGAGAGAGAAATAGGCTAGGAAAATGAAAAAGAAAAGAAGAAAAGATGGGAAAAATGGTGGTCCAATTAAATCCTTACAAGAGTAAAGTAAATAGTTAGTCATTTAATGCAAGAATGGCCACTTGAATTAATTTAATTGGTAAAAATTAATAACTCTTATCACTTATATATATTCAATAAATAGACATAAATTATTAAAGCAAATTAGGACAAAAATAGAAAGAGGAAAACCGGCCACAAGAAGAAAAAGAAAGAAAAGAATTTCGGCCCAAAGAAAAGAAGAGAAATTTCGGCCAAAAGAAAAGAAAAGAAAAAGGGAGAATTTTCGGTCAAGGGAAAAGAAAATAAAGTGAGAAAATAATTGAGATTTTCAAGTAAAATTGAGCTAAAATTCAAGTAATCAAAAGACTAGAATATAATAAAATAAGCTAATCAAAATTTGAACACTAGTATAAATTAAATGGTCAAATGAAATTATTCTAACTTTAGTACTTAGGTATTCTTGCTTACTAATGAAACCTTTAATTAAGTAACCTAACTAATTCAAGAACTCTTCCAAGTAATAAATCAAGGTCTAACACTTAACCCTAATTAGAGAAAAATGTATCTTATGTGTGTATTTTCTAGGGTGTTACATCCTCCCCCCTTAAAAGAATTTCGTCCTCGAAATTCTACCTGGATTTTCGAAGAGCTTGGGATAATTTCTCCGCATTTCTTCTTCTGTCTCCCACGTGGCTTCCTCTAGGTCATGATGCTTCCACAGGATCTTGACAAGGGGGATTTGTTTATTTCTCAGTTCTTTTACTTTACGGTCCAGGATTTGAACTGGTTGCTCTTCATATGCCAAAGTTTCGTCAAGCTCAATTTCGTCAGGTTGAAGCACGTGCCTTGATCCGGATGATATTTTTTCAAAACCGACACATGGAAGACATTATGCATTTTTGATAATTTCGAAGGCAAGTCCAATTGATAAGCAACCTTCCCGATACGTTTAACGATTTTGAATGGTCCCATGTATCTTGGTTGAAGTTTCTTCTTTTTCCCAAATTGGATGCCACCTTTAAATGAAGAAATCTTGAGGAATACTTCATCTCCAACTTCGAACTCCAACTCTTTCCTTCTAGTATCAGCATAACTTTTCTGTCGACTTTGAGCAGTTTGAAGTCGTTGTTGTATTAACTTGACCTTTTCATAAGCTTCTTCTATCCAGGGTACTTTTTCTGGACCCAACACCTTTCGCTCGCCCACTTCATCCCAATAGCCAGGCGTTCTACACCTTCTCCCGTACAATGCTTCAAACGGAGCCATCTGGATCGAGGATTGGTAGCTATTGTTGTAAGCAAACTCAATTAAGGTCACATGTTGATCCCAATTGCTACCAAAATCCATCACACTCGCCCGCAGCATATCTTCTAAAATCTGGATTACCCGTTCGGATTGGCCATCGGTCTGGGGATGGTAAGCCGTGCTAAAATTCAACTTCGTTCCCAAAGCTTCGTGCATCTGTCCCCACAGTCGGGAAGTAAACCGAGGATCTCGGTCTGACACAATACTAACGGGAATTCCATGAAGTCTCACCACTTCATCAATGAACATACGAGCAAGTTTTTCTAACGGGTAAGTCATGTTCATAGGCAGAAAATGGGCGGATTTAGTTAGGCGATCGACAATTACCCAAATTGCGTCATGTCCTCTTTGAGTTCTCGGTAACCCGGAAACGAAATCCATGGTGATGTGCTCCCACTTCCACTCTGGGATTTCTAAAGGTTGTAATAGTCCTGATGGTCTCTGATGTTCGGCTTTTACCTGCTGGCACGTAGGACAGGTTTGCACATATTCCGCTATTTCCCTCTTCATATTATCCCAGCAATAGAGTTTCTTCAGATCTTGGTACATTTTTGTACTCCCCGGGTGTACAGTATACTTGGACCGATGGGCTTCATCCAGGATCACCCTCTTCAACTCTTCGTCTCTTGGGATGAAGATTCGATTTCGGAATCTCAACAGTCCCTCCGGTCCTATACTATACTCAGGTATGGTCCCTTCTTTGGCTTTCTCTATCCTTTTCTGTAATGTGAGATCCTTGCCTTGAGCTTCTTGGATTTGTCCCAACAATTCAGATCGTACACTTACATTTCCACAAATCACTTTAGAGCCAACTATTTTTGGATTGCTCTCACTCACTTGCTCCAATAAATCCCATTCATGAACGGCCAAACTAGCCATTTGCACCTTCCTACTTAAAGCGTCTGCAACAACGTTAGCTTTACCGGGTGATAATTAATAGTGCAGTCGTAATCCTCCAATAACTCCACCCACCTACGTTGTCGTAAATTTAGCTCTTTCTGAGAAAATAAATATTTCAAACTCTTGTGATCGGTATACACCTCAAAGGTGACCCCATACAAATAATGCCTCCATTTCTTGAGTGCGAAAACCACAGCAGCTAACTCTAGGTCATGTGTGGGATAATTCCTCTCATGAGTTTTTAACTTACGGGAAGCATAGGCCACCACTTGTTTCCCTTGCATCAACACACCTCCTAAGCCTTCCCGTGAAGCATCAGTGTACACCCTGAAGGTCTCTTTTCCATTGGGCAATGCTAGCACTGGGGCAGATGTCAGTCGCTTCTTAAGCTCAATGAAACTTTGCTCACACCGTCCATCCCAAATGAACTTAACATTTTTCTGAGTCAAAGCAGTGAGTGGTGTGGCTATCTTTGAAAAATCTTTAATGAATCGCCGATAATAGCCAGCTAAACCCAAGAAACTACGAACTTCGGTGGGATTCTCGGGTTGTTTCCAACTAACCACGGCTTCTACTTTGGATGGATCTACTGCTAAACCTTCTCCCGAAATAACATGACCCAAGAATGACACTTGGTCCTTCCAAAATTCGCACTTACTAAACTTGGCATACAGCTTATTATCCCGCAAGGTTTGTAGTACTACCCTCAAGTGGTGCTCATGCTCTCCCCGGGACCTTGAAAAGATCAAAATATCATCAATAAAGACCACTACAAACTGGTCTAAGTAGGGTCTGAAAACCCGGTGCATTAAATCCATAAAAGCCGCCGGGGCATTCGTTAACCCAAATGGCATCACTACAAATTCATAGTGCCCATATCGAGAGTTAAATGCAGTTTTAGGCACATCTTCCTCTTTAATCTTCAATTGATAATATCCTTGCCGAAGGTCTATCTTAGAAAAGATCACCGCTCCCTCCAGTTGATCAAACAGTTCGTCAATTTGAGGTAAAGGATACTTATTCTTTATAGTAACACTATTTAACCCTCGATAATCAATGCACAGCCTAAGAGTACCATCCTTCTTCCTTACAAATAATACTGGGGCTCCCCATGGTGATACACTCGGCCTGACAAATCCTCTCTCCAACAAATCCTGGAGTTGAACCTTAAGTTCTTTAAGTTCGGCTGGGGACATGCGGTAGGGAGTTCTAGATATTGGCGATACCCCTGGCACCAATTCTATTTTGAATTCCACTTCTCTCTCCGGAGGTAGAGAGCTTAATTCTTCAGGAAATACATCAAGAAATTCTTTTACCACCAGCACATCCTCAAGTTTCACTTTATCCTCAGGTGTATTAATTAAATAAGCAAGGAATCCGACTGCCCCTCGAAACATTAATTTCCTAGCTTGCATGGCCGAAAGAAGATTTGAGGAAGCTAGGGTTTTA
>JAMWEH010000433.1:0-23212 GCA_024721245.1 Mitragyna speciosa | reverse complement strand
CAGGGGGCTCGTCTTCATACTTTTCAAATTAGATTTGATAATGAAAAGGCCACTGGTAAGCCTCCTCTTGCTGAAGAAATTAACAAGTTTAAAAGTGGTGGAATGTTGTATCTTAGCGCGAGGATGAGTTTGAGGGGCTAAATTTCAGTCCAACTCGGTTTGGAGGAAGGAAACCTTAAGAGTGTTTTGTGAAAATCTGAAGGTTAATTTTGCACCCACTGGAGGAAATGGGACATTAACAGAAGATTCAGTCAGGGATTGTCTAGTATATACTTGATTTTTGGTGAGTTCAATGAGATTAATTGAGTGACTACCTGTTTAAGAATTAAGCCACTTTCTGATCTGGAAATTTTCTGCGATTCATTGATTGATTGATCATGATTCTTTAGTTTGAGAAAATTTTATGCACATCCCATCAACTTGTGTGCAAGTTTAAGCCGTTTTCCAGTACTCCAAAGTTGTTTTATTGTAGTTACATCAATTTATGTACAAATCGCATACTTCTTTTTGTACTTTTGAGGCGTGAATTCATTTTTTTTTCTTTTTTGGAATGGTGCTGCTCCTTGTTTTCTTGCCTTAGCTTGCTGCTGGCAATCTCTCCGGATGTGAATTGGGGAGGCGGAAGATGCATATGTTTCCCAGTGGTTAACAACATAGTGCAAATTAATATAGTGGAGTGGAATTTTTTAAAGATTTTTGGAAATGGCCTAAGTCTTATGGTCCTGTAAAAACCAGGTTTGATATACTTTTTCTCCAATCGAAACATAGATGAAGGTTTTTCCAGGTTTAACCCCATGTACAAGGTTTTATCAATGGCTTGTATAGTTCATTTCTATAAACTACTTTGTTATTCAGTTAAGATTCTCGGTCAATTAACATACCACTTTATCAAATGATTTTCATAGTCCCCTATTCCTATTGTCACTCTTGTTAAAATCATCTTATATTTACTTGGTGATGAGCATGAGTCTCACTCAAGATCCGCCACTTATGTCTCGATTTTCCGAATAAAATGGGAAGTTTTGCATGTACTTCTGGTTCAATGCTTACGGGAACATGCCCATTTACCGTGCAAAATCTGCCAATCTTCCATGTGGTTGAGGCCTAAGGGAGTGCCTTCCATGGACTAAAGGAAATGAAAGACCTGATGTCATTTTAGATATGCTTATCCTGCGAATTTTTACCAAAAAATCACAATTAAGGCGTCTCATCACAGAGAATTATGTCGTTTGTGAAAGCATAGTCTACCAAATTTAGTGAAACTGGAGAAAAAACATTATCTTCGTCAAAAAAACTTTATCAACAGGGACCAAGCAACTAAGAAATGAGATAAAAGCATACCATGAGCTACCACAAAATTCGGTCAGGAAGGTAAATTGGAAACCTCAAAATTTTTAAACGTACACCTCGTACCATCTAACAATGTAAAGTTAGTTAGCATTAAAGCAAGAAGTAGTTCTAATGAAGCTAATAGCAGTGTAGAAGAAAGAAACTCTACGGTTATGATCAAAGGACCTGAGGGAAGATTGAGGGCATCACGAAATTAGTGATATCCAAATCTTAAATATATACTTCTCTTCCAGCCATCCACAAATCAAACATGCACCGACTATTTTATCAAGACTTAATTTTATCGAAAACATATAAACTTGCTTTCTAGCCCATATAATGGTCAAATGACATGTATTGCGTTGTCTTTTTTCTTTTGGTATCCCTCTTATTTACTGAAAATTCCAAACCATGGAACACTCTCCCTTAATTTGATCTCTATATCCTCTGTCTGTCTCCCTTTTTTCTCTCTTATTCACATTGCTTTCAGGTTGGTTCCTCTCTCTTCCTGGAGGAAGAGGCAGGAAGAGGGATGTCGAACGATGAAACGAAACATGTAACGGGATATGCTCCCATAGGCTACCCCCAGCCCTTTCCTCCTCCTCCTTCCTCCTCAACAAGGCTGTTATGGCTACCCTTACAACCCTCTATCCTCATCATTACAATGCCGCGGTTCCACCACCAGGCACGGCCTATTACTCATCGGCACAACTGCCCAACGTATCTCCGGAGCCACGCAAAGGTTTTGCATATGCTCGCATTGCGCTTATCATCATGATTGTATTAATGGTTTGCACATTAGCGTTCAGCATTTTCACGTGGCTCATTTTTGGCTCTGGCGTTCCTGAGTTTAAGGTAGAGTCATTGAACGTTCCTTATTTCAACATCACTAATTCAACATTGAAGGCCAGCTGGGAGTCCAATATTGGCCGTTAAAAATACAAACAAGAAATTGAAGATCTCCTTTACGTATATTGAAGGAAGCCTGTTATACAGGGATAAACTCGTGGATGTGACCATGATTGATCCGTTACACCTGGAGAGGAACTGATGAAGGTACAATGAAAGCTAATTTTTCTCTACCGGATCCTGAGGGAATTGTCACAGATGCTAATTCGCTGGTGAATGAAATGGGTGAAGATCGAAAAATTGGGATTATGGAATTTGATCTGAGATTATTTATGGGAGCTACATTCACTTCTGGCTCGTTTTGGAGTAAAAAAGTAGTACTCAGAGTCCTTTGTGAGGATTTGAGGGTGAATTTTCCGGACTCCCACTGGTGATGGTGGAACATGGAATGGTAGAAGGGGGGAATGTTTAACTTATTATTGATTATGATCAGTAAGACAAGGCCTGTTTGAATTTTTCTCCCAGCTGACTCATTTTTTTCTGTTCCTGGAGATTGCAATTTCTGAGGTAGCTGTCAAATTTGTTATATTTTCATCTTCATTAACGTGTACTCGTCAGGCTAAATCTGGTTCTTGCAAACACAGAAATGTCTAGGATAACATCAATCGTTTAGGTGCCTGAATCGACGAGACCATAACATCCCCCAAATCTTTAGATTTTGTTAAACAGGTTATGAAGTCTCCCGTGCAGCCTCCTTATCCTGCATATTTTCCACTTTAATCATGAGACCATTGATGAGTTGAGTACATCTGGATTAGAATATTTGGCAGTACACCTGGATTAGAATCCAAAATAATAATCAGATTGCATCGATCCATGTTCTTATCTTGATTAATTTAAAGAAACGATGACTTGATCAAGTACATTATCCTCAAGTAAGTGGTACAAGTAGCTCGTTCAGGAAGTCCTAATGTTTTGGTCCAAACCGAAAACCGAATCTTGCTGGTTTTTTATAGAACTCTAACTGTTCCAAGTGCAGGAAATTGTAGATGCGAGTGTATGGGAGATCAATTGACCGTATGAGCTATTCTTCTTTTGTTGATATATACTCCACAAGGTTTCATAACAAAGGCGTGGTGTATTCTCCTTCAGTTTGACATTTTCTTCAGTCATTCTTTGGACCAAGTGCGTGTCTGCTTTGGCTTCCAGCACCGCGCCTTTATTGTACGCTGTTTATTATGCAGTTTAATTCAAGAAAAAATTTTTCCCATACTTATTAATCTGCCCTTTATGTCTGTCTATTTTTAGGAGATAGCTCATATTTCTTTATCTTATGAAAGCCACGCCTCATTTTGATGTTCTTTCTACTATCTTCGTCTGCTAAAATTCTGGCTACTCATCTCGCTTTTGTTTGACTAATGTTAAATTGTTCTATTATAATTATCAAGTTTTGCTATATTTTATAAATTATAAATATATACGCACAGAATCTCATCCATCCTGCAACTTTTGGAGAGAATACTTAGGGACCTGCGATTTAGCTACAAGGGTTTCAGGGCCACTGAACCCTTGTGCCTTAATCGCAGACTTTAGGTCCACATGCTCTGCAAGTCCACCTAAGTATTTTTCAAACTTTTGGTTGCTTGATGCCATTGAAAATTTTACTAATTAAGAGTCTGTTTGGTTGAATGTAAAATATTTTCTCTAGAAAATATTTTCCATGAAAAACATCTTCTTGAAAAATATGAGTTTTTCTCAACATTTTTCTGACGTTTGTTACAATTTTGGAAAATACGAAGCTGTCTGCAAGTTATGGTGGTTCACTTTCTTTTCCTTCTTAGAAGTTTGCACCGATCTTATTTATAAAAGGAACCTAATTTATATTTGTGGAACATAAGCAGCAATGGGCAGAGACGAGAACACGCGGAAAATAACTTCCGTAATTTTATGACGGAAGTTGTTTTACCACAGGTAATGCAAAACATTTTCCATGGAAAAAGATTTTCCTAAATTTAAATGCAGCCAAACACCAGAAAATTTGGAAATTATTTTCCGGAAAACATTTTACAGTGAAACAAACGGACCCTAAAATGTTTGCCTTTGTGAATTTGCTTTGGTTGCTTTTGATTCAGAAAAATCGTCAAAACCTGCAACCTAACTTCATGTAAAGCAAATCCGAATAACCGAATCACTGTCATTATCTGAACAGTGAATATGCAATCAATCTCGACTATACATTATAAACAACAATCAAAACTGTGAATGCAGAAGCCCATTGTGCGTATCGATACCCCAGTGCTCATTGGGGACAATATCGAAAAATATTTAGATAGACCTGATTCACGAAATAATTTTGTGGACCCTTTGGTACAGAATCAACCACATCATCTATACAGTGGGCCACGAGCGGTGTGGCTGCTTCTGGATCAAAAGGTCCACGAAACTATTCCGTAGATCGGGTCCATCTAAGTATTTTCCAAGACAATGCCTGGGATACTTGGGCTCACAGTCTTCTAGGTCCTAGTGCCGAGGCCACACACAGTCCCCCTTCTAATACATATACAACCTGCACTTAGGTTGGTTTGTTTTTGGATCAGACATAATAAAATATGAGAAATGCAATTCAAAATTTCGTCTCGGGTAAAAAAAAAAAAAAAAAGGGCCCACATGGTCAGTCACCTTATGCGTTACTACTTTCAAGAATTAGACCCCCACAAATTCACAAAACTCCACCACACTCGACTCTTGCACCCCCTAATCCACCGCAAGTCCTCTTCCTTGTCTCGCCATATGATGATTGATTCATAAAATCTCAAGCAAAAAACATATAACACTATAGGAGTACACGCCTTGCTTAATCATATAGCGGAAACCGCTTTTCATTTCAAGTTGGGAGTTTAATTGAAACCAGTTCCCAGTCAAGTATTACGTATATCTATAACCAATTTGTTGTCTCCATTGAATTCGATGTCTTTGGCCAGTATAGAGACGAAGAAAATGAAAAAGAAATTCAATTTGAGCAGCTTTCCAGTTCCCAGTTCTCCAGCCAGCCCTGCTTTTTGTCTCCATTGACACATGTCAGCCAAGTTTCATGCCCAAACATGGGACTCCCCTATAAAAATTCACACAGTACACACCCTTCAGTCTTACTTTCAGTTTCCTCACCACCAAAATCCAAATGGCAACCTCCTCCACTACCAGCCCCTCCACCTTCTCCTCCGCCGCTGCCACCTCTGCTAACGGCCCAACCAAAAGCGGGGTGGTGACTGGCTACCCCGTCGTGGCGCGTCCCGGAGGACCTCGTGTACTCGTCACTGGTTATCATCGGGTCAGGACTCCCCCACAGCCAGCCATTTATGTCCACCGAATTTTCAACCAGCGGAAAGAACAGCCCTCCCTCTATCGCCTCGCCGCTGCAGTGTTGTCCTTCTTTTTCTTCACGGGCTGTCTGCTTTTCATCCTTTGGCTTTTTCTCCGCCCCCGCCTCCCCCAAGTCTACCTGGCCTCCGCTACCCTCTCCCCCCTTCGCCACCACCGCCAACAACATCTCTGTTACATGCAACGTGTCCTTCCTCCTCAGCAACGCCAACAGCAAAGCCACCATTTTCTACGACAGCTTGGAGCTCATTGTTGTCTATCAACCCCACAAGGCTCCCTCTCTTCAATGCCCAAGTCCCACCGTTTGTTCAGCCCAGGGAAAACGATACCATTCTGCACGCCCAGATGGAAATCTCCAATGCAAATATGGGGAAAGACGTCGTGGAGGCTTTAAAGGGGGATTTAGTTCGTGGATCAATTAGTGTTGGAGTTAAAGCCTTTGTCTTGATGAGGCTCGAGAGTAATGATTGGAAAACCCGGTCTTATTTGATCAGGATTTATTGTGATGATGTAATTTTGGGATTTTCTTTAGTAAATGGGCAGGGATATATGATAGATCCTTATAAAGAATGCCGTTTTGATCTGTAAAAATGCAAAAATTAATAAATAATAAATGAATAAAAGCTCAGAACAAACTTATAAGGCAGTTGTGCTATGTATATTATAGATATATGGCAACATATAATGAACTGCAATTTCAATTCTCTTTTTAGTTTGATTGTTAGCTTCACAATTACGTCCTGTTTGATTGATATAATGTGTTTGATGTATGTCGTTGTTACATTTTTTTGGATTTGCAAATGTGCGTAGAACAGACTGAGCATGTAATATGTGTTGGTTTATATCATTGCATAAGATTTTGCTTGGCATACAGAAATCTAGGTTTCTGTTGCAACCTGAATTGTTCTAAATGGTTGGATTGTGTTAATTGTTTCTTCTTGTTCAAATGATTGGAGGGATTCTCAAAAATCAGTGGCTGTAACTTGCTTTGTTAGAAGAATAGTGCTTGATCAGTGTAGTGGGGCAGTGTCTCTCTTGGTAATTATCCCAGTTAGCGATACAAGTTGGTTGTTTGTGTTTTCTGATTATCCTAAATTGATATGTACAGGATTTTCCAGATACAGGAGGAGATTTTGGTTGCACACATAAATCTAGGTTTTTGGTTGAATTAGAAATGTTTTAGATGGTGGTATTATGTTTTTTATTTCTTCTTTTACTTCAAATGATCAGAGGAATTTTCATAAAGCGATAGCTGTAAGGTGTTGTGTGGAACTTAGTTATTGATTTATTACATTGTGTCTTTCTGTCTTGGTGATGCTCTTGAGTTAAAGACACGGTGTGGCTGTACATTTTTTGTGCTTGTCCTAAGTTGGTATGTAGAAGGTTTTCCAAGGTACTCAATGGAGATTTTTGTCGTGTGTATATGCATTATGTTCTCTGTAGGGCTGACAGCTGAGAGCTTTTATTAACTGTATGCGTATGCGTTTGGGAACAATCAAACATCATAACAGCTAGGTTAGATTTTTGTTGCAATTGCAAAGGAGGTTAAATATTATATGGGATTTTGTGTTTGTAAGAAATGAAGTGATCTTTCTATAGGATTGATGACAAAAAGATGCTGAAGATTTGAATAAACATATATTAGAAGTACAACTTTTGTTTTAACACAAAGCTACAATAATCTGACCACAATCAATTTTGGCATTGGAACGTTGTGGTGTCTTAGAATTGGCAATTTGTTCATATTACAATCTAAACTACTTAATGCAGAGCTTGAATATTAAGTTGTAGATTATTTGTTATTCATTTGCAGTCACATCATGCTTGTTGTGTTGATTGTGTTATTGTATTGTGTTATACAGGAAAGAATGGCATTTTCAATCTCTTTCTGGACCATAGTATTTGATTTCTTTTACAGAATACTTCATTTAAATATCTTGTGAGCATTTGGAAAACAGAATATCATCATGATGCATGGTATTACAGACCTTTCTCGCTGAGATATCTGTAACATAAGAGGATAAAGTTCTTCTTGCTCTTGTCCTCAGATTTCTACAGTCATATACTCTTAATCATGGTTTTGAATTTTCCCCTAACTGAAGTCTTAGATTTTCAGCTTTTCCTTAAAATTACCAATAGCAGGTTATGCAAACATAATGTGAAATAGCGATGAGGTATCTCTCTAGCGGTGTCAGATACATGTTTTAAGAAGTGGTTTTAAACTTCACTGGACAGAAGTAAATTTCATGCCTGAATGATAATGCATGAGAATATTGAGGTAAATTTCATGTGCCTTGCTTCCTATCACACTTTGTTATAGATGACAGATTCAAATTGCTTCTACTTTTACTAACTTACAGGATATACTCAGTTTACCTTGTCATCAGGGAGTCTATGATAATTACAGTTCAGAGCAGCATTGGTAAAATCTAAGATCTTATTAATTTGGTTTCATAAGATCAGCATGAAAAGAATTATGATGTGAAGAACATGTCAACTTCTTTTCTTGTTAAAGAAAAATACTGAAAACATTTGATTGTTTCATCAACTATTTGATCATATCTGTAATTTCTAATATGATCTCTTGGTCACCTGACATTTATAATCTATCACAGATTAATTACTTAGCTAATCTGTATGCCATTTCCATTGTCGTATATCATTTGTAAGCATAGTATGATTACTTGATCAGCAGAAACAAGTGAACAGGGTGTTGGTCTGGCTTCCATGTTGCTAAACCAGTTTTGCCCTTTGGCATCCTTTTGGCTTTAGTTGTCAAATTTCAATGGTCATTCGATTTATTTAAAAATTTAGTTTTCAAAAAACCATCTGATGGGAAATTAGACCAAAAAGCTGTTTCACTGTTTGCCACTGACTATGCTGAAATTAATGCAGCATTCTTAATCATTGTCGAGCGAATCTGTGTTAGGGTTTACTTGATAACTCTCCTTATATTTCAAGGTTTGAGATTTCCTGCTTTTTTGGTTTAAATATGATAGATTTGTGTTATTATTTGTCCATTTGGTAGATTTTGTTATTACATTTTTTATTTAATATGTTTTCATTGTGAGGATAATCCAGTCATTGAACAGGTTTAAGATGGAAAGTGTGTTGCCCCCTGATTGTATACATTTCGAAATAATGCATCCAGTAGGCACACGGATTCTTCTGGAGCATGAAAAGGAAGTTTCAACAATGCTAGTTTGATTGAAGACCTTATATTCTGCTTTCATGGTAAATATCTTCCATGGATTTGTGGAATTGTGTTTATTGGGTCAATAAAAGTCTTAAAGTTGGTATAGTAGCCAGATTTGATGCTTGATTTCACATTATATATGAACAAGTTCTTTGTAGGTGTTTTGCCAGGCAATTTTTTTTCTTTCAGAACTTCATTTTTAGGTCATCACACATTCATGTCTGCATGATATATCTATTTGCTGGCAATGTTTTCCTATCAAAACTTCATTGTTAGGTCATCACAATTTCATGTCTGCATGGTATCCATCTCTGGCATACTAATTTTCTATATATATCTTTACCCAGGAAAGATTAAAGTAGCTAATTAGTACAATAGTTATTTTCCTTCTTTGTTTTACTTTTCCATGGTTGTTTACATTAACTATCATTGGATATTGCTGTAGTTTTGATGGGCCATTTCAGTGCTAATAGTTTAAAAGACAAGGTGGAGGTTTTGGTTGTTCTCTTTGGCAGCTGTTACAAACTTGGTCATTGTATGTGCTGCAACAATCCATGATCCTAGGTTACAGTTAATAAGATTCACCAGAAAAGTACGTTATAAGTGTTAACTCAAGCTTGATTATCCTGTCTTTGTCTGCTTGCTGATTTTTGTGATACTGAAGTTCTTAAACCTGCTATGGTCTTTTAGGTTCAAACTTACACCTTTTATTTTCAAATTTCAGTACATTTGTAAGGACTTAAGCATCTTTTCAGTAATCTCTTGCGTCATTAAGATTTCGAGTGCTTGTTCCTTACTAATCCTTAATCCGTTTTTTTAGGTATACCTTCTTTTTTAATTCAACTATTTCAGGGTGGTTTATATCCACATCATGATTTTGAGGATTTAAAAAGAAAACTTCAGTTTTACATACAAGTCTCCACAGTTACGTGTTTGCTTAGATACTGTGCTGAGGTTCAGTTATGTATGAATAATCAATTAACTGTTGCATTGAGAAATGACTTGCTGCTAATCTCTAGATCACTCTTGTTATTAACTCTTCAGGATTATTGACTTGTGTCCAGAGAATTAGTAAATCATTTTAAAAGTTCCTGTATGTAATACTGGAATTAGTATCATGTCGTCGTGAGTATTAGGTAAGAAATCTGTGTGGGAGCACAATTATTGCAAATTTTGGCGAGATGACTGCAGTTCAAAAACCCTCATATCTGTGACATCAAGTGCTTTGACCTGTCCCATTGATGTATTTATGTTTCTTGACATTGATGAATTCAAGACCTTTCAAGTGAAAAGAAGACAGTAGTGATGCATTCTACTAATGAAGAATAAACTCTTCTGATCCATGAACAGGATTAATCTCTTCAAATAGATGCCGAAGATGCAATGCAAACCACAAAGTGAACTGTGCAGAAACCGATTAAGTAATTTTCATGTTAAATCTTTGTGGCAACTCAATTGTGGAGCACATCACTGACGAAAACATCATCCTGTACTAGTTATTAGTGTTCTGTTCCTTGAGCTGGAGTTTTGCTGACAGATCTTAAACGCTTCAGTTGATTGTGAAATAAATTTTTCAGAAGGTTTTACTTTTCATTTCGGAGTTACCTGGCAACCCTCTGAAAATAAACTGTACAAGATGTACTTGCCTCTGGAAAAAAAGTGCTTTGGTCTTTAGGGGTCTGATGTAGCCCATATTCTGTTGCTTTCTATTTTGCGCTTCTCCTTCCAGACTTACTATTTTTTCTGCAGTTGTATGTGTTCATATATTATTTCCACACTCAGGATCACAGCTGTGCTGGTTGTTTTTTTCCCATTTTAATAGTTTTTTGCTGGTTGCAAGAAAGAAGATGCAGCATTTGATGGAAACTGAATCTAGAGCTCTTTATAGATCTGCATATGTTGACAGGAGTTAGCGCATCGTTTGACAACTTTATTGTGTCTCAGAAGAACAGCATGTGTATGCAGGAAAGGAGGTAGCATCAAAGGGCAATTGGCAGAATAACTGAGTTGCCTGTCACAACAACATATTTAACAGGCGAGCGATAATCAGTCTGGGTAAATTCTCTCCACATGTTGGTTGGCAACATTAGAGGGGGGAAAAAAATAGTTACAAGGTCGGTTTTGATCCAATTGCCTTCTTGCAGCAGAGACAGATAGAGATCAATGGTCCTAATCAGACATTTCAACAATTTGTCTTGTTGAACTAAAATCCTAGTGGTGATTGATTTGCATTTGGTAAGTGTTAAAGAAAACTTCATCAATCTTTCATTATTTAGAAATCAAGATGAAATTTCATAGCTTTGGAAAAAGCTAGCTAACTGATTTCCTTATATACATGTGCATCTGAACTATGAAGCTTAACTAACGACACAAATCACAATGCTCTCGGTCCTCGCTATAGTTGCTTTTATCTCTTGCTGACAGGTACACTGTGTGTTATGTAAGCTTGTTGAACGCAAGAGGACCTCGGGATGTTTAACACCGAAGCTGCAAAGCTATTACTAGTAAGGTGCCTAATTATGAAGGGAAGAGAATGCTTTCGAATTAAATTTAGTTCGCTTCCTTTCTGTTCACTTTGCTTTCTTGCACTAAGTTTACGAGCACTTATCTCGTCATGTATATCCATCAATGAAACAAAGTTAGCTAATAATGTATCGTTCTTCACTTTCCTAAATATTTCTTCTTTGCTTTGAAGGAAAGATGGGTTTAGCCTGCAGACTTCTTTACATGACGACCATGCTAAAATGCCTATATTGTTAAGTTGTATAAAGTTGTCATTCTGAAAGTGATTAAACCTTTAAAGGGATTTGTGTGAGTGTACGTTTTGATGAACATAAACACAGGAGCACCTATGAGCAACAAAATGGATAACTACATTAGACCTTTGACTGTACTGTACCGAAGGAGAGGTTAGAAATGTCAGTGGCTCAGAAAATTTGGAGTAGGCCCAAAACGTTTTTCAAAAGTAGTAGTTAGGTGGGTATATGTGTGGGTGTCAAGTGCCTTGTAATTTTCGATTCCGATTGGACTCCTTGTCTCGATTTCATGTCTTTTTGCCCCACGGTCCAACTTAAACAGCACGCTTTATGGTTTCACTTATCCGTTTTGTCTCTTGTATGAGCACAAACATGAAGCTCTAGCCAGCCACATGCCCAAAGAGAGAAGCTAAAACAAATAAGGAAAAGGAGAAGATAACCTCAATTCTCAAGACACCTACCTAGAAGTTTCTCAATAAAAACGAAAACTGAAAGGATGGGGATGCATTTCATTTCAAGGCCGCCCCAAAATTCCAGAAGTACACATAACCAAAGGACAAAGCATGGCCAACACTATTTACGGAAAAATTAAAAGAGCATGGCCAGCACTGCACAGGGCAGCAGGGGTTGAAAAAAGCTGTACTTGGTTGCATTACAAACAAAAGAAAGAAATTCGTTTACATTCTACACTAGCTCGAGGGGGTATAATGTGATGCGAATTTCAAGAATGATATTGTTGGGACCACGAACTCTGTCAGAACCGGGAACCGCCGGCGGGGAACTGAAGTGGCATGGGGTGGATGGCTAAGAATCAGCATTGTTTTCAGTGCAGAAAGATGAAACCTTTTTGGGATCTCTGTACAGGAATTTGGTGGTAAAAGGCCAGCACATCCCTATGGTCACGTCTTGGCTCCTTCCGGATTCGGGCTGGTGTAGGTGCAACTGCATGGGCTAATTCATTGGGCTACATCGATTTCAGCTGTAAACTCGATCTAAAATATTTAAATCTATTGTTTATTGTTTTTAAATTTAATTTAGACAGTTCAAATTGAACAACGTCGGTGCTAATATAATTTGAGTCCTAATTGTTGTTTGTAACTGTACTTGCAATCGCAGATAATGTCACCCTATATATATATATATATATATATATATGTATGTATGTATATGTATATATTGGGAATTGAAGAGCATTTTCCCTAAAACTAATACAAATACACACTTGTTAGGAAGGGGATCTCATATGCTTATATAAATGAAGTGTTATTTTTTCTTTAATTCTGTAAAGAAGGAAAATAAATGGAAGCTTGCAAAACCAGATGTCACTGGAACAATGTCTAATCAAATATAAATATGCACTCGTTGATCAAAGTTTTCTTTATAGTACATCTAGATATTTGCTTATGATTTACACAGGGATGCTGATTTAAAAATATCAAAATAAAGGCTAACTAAATTAGTAAATTTTCTCCATTTTAATATGTCACAATTCTGATAACGTTCGACTCTCTTAAAATAGTGAGAATGATGCATTAAAGATACGGATGTCTTTAATAACTTTTCCAATTTCTCTGGCATTTTCATTAATGATTCCGAACTGAAAACTTATCTTCATTTGAAACGCTTCATGTTCTATAATTTGTGCTTTCTCGTTTCCATATTTCATATACTAGGATGATCGCATTGACCAAAACGTGGGTACCGACAGAAACAAATAAAGTAGTCTGGACAAAAGAGCTAGTGTTCCACATGCGAGAGCGTGAAGAATTTCCAAGCATCAGTCGAAGACTTACAATCTGGATTTAAAAAGTCTTTGGTAGACTCTGGACTTCTGGAGTCTAGACAGCTATTGCTACATTATGAACAACCCTTTGCTACCCTGGTGGGACTTGAGTGGTTCAGAGAGAGAGAGAGAGAGAGAGACGGGGGCAACTCGATTGTCCTAGAAAACAATGGTAGGTAGGTAAGACAGACCATCAACAAATCAAAATCAAAACCTAGTAAGGTAAAACAAAACAATTGAAAACCACTTAAGAAGTGGTTAGAAAGCCATTATTCTTTTCAATTTCCCATAATGATTAACAACAAATCCTCGGATGCTTCTTTTCCATCATTTTCATTATAACAAATCACAATTGACAAACTCTTTATCCATATAATTAACACAATATTATTTTCCCCATTATGGAACCATAATAGGCTTCTGATAACCGTCTCTTTCTTTCCCTTCACCTATACGGAGGTCCCCAGTCACCACCACCGCAGTTAGATGTCTGATGTACCTGCTTTCATGACATCTAAATGCAACAGCTTAATTTCAAAAAAGAGAAGACTTGTCAACCCTCGTTTTCTAATGTGGAAGGAGAACAGGCCCAACTGATTTCAAGGAAAAAGAGGAAAGCGACTTCACCCCATACCACATCATGTCTCTAGTGGACTTGACCTCCAAAATTACAAATATAAATCACGTAGCCAGCTATGGTTATTTTGGGTGATGTTCAACTTGTGTATATTTGATTTTTTTTTTTTTTTTGTGAATATTTATGCAAAATGCTTAATGGTGTTCAGTGAAGGGCATGACTAATTACTATATCACATATATCAAAATTACACTTTATTGCGGTCAGATGAATTATTAGTGCATGATTGATATTCTAATTATAAAACTTTATTAAGGGGGTGTTTGGTTTAGGGGAATCAAGGAGGGCAATGGGTATCACAAGTAATGATACCCATTGTTGATATTTGTTAAATAACTATCACTATCATTCAATGGGAATGATAGTGATTAATTGAGGTGTTAATGATTCCCCCCAAAATATTAGTCTATCAAACCCATTAACCCTTATTATTAAGGACAAAAATAAGCCCATTAAAAAATATACATTTTTTGAGTTACCCACTCTCAATATTCTCTCTCTCTCTCTCTCTCTCTCTCTCTCTCTCTCTCTCCTCTCTCTCTCTCTCTCTCTCTCTCTCTCTCTCTCGTCTTTTGATTTTGAATATTTTTTATTAGTACTTTATAAATTTTTTTACAAAAATTCTTTTAATAATTTTTTTTTACATTCAATAATTTTATAAAAAATTGTATTGAAAATCAAAGATATATAATACTCTCTGTTAATATAATAAAAATGACTTTTTTTTAAGATTATCATTTCCGTAAAACTCAAATTAGAGCATGATTATATTTAAAATTGAAGAAATCTTTTTAAATTTTTTTCAAATATACAAATAAGAAATCTAAAAAATATTTATATCATAAATAAAAATTTTAAAATTTACTTGAAAGTCATTTCAGTATACCAAACAAATATTCTTATAATAATACCCCTTCAATATACCAAACAAATATTCTTATAATGATACCCCTTCAATATACCAAACAAATATTCTGATAATGATACCCATTCCATTATTAAACCAACATGTTGGGGGGAATCATCAAAACCCATACTCATAGTAGGGTTAATGATACCTATAGTGATAGTGATTGAGGAATTTGAACCAAACGCCTCCTAAGTTTTTTATTCAGCTATCTTTGTCTGTTTTTGTCCCTTATCTTTTGGGGCAAAAAATCATAACACTTCTTGCTTTTGTACTTTTTGGTGTTAGTTACATTAATTTAGATGCGAGCCTATACCCTGTACCGTGTAGTATATCAATTGCATATTTGTATGATTCTTTCCTTCACTCTCCAGACTCTTCTTACCAGCTTATATCCTCTTAAGTAGTATTAGGAGGAGTCCCCCCCCCCCCCCCCCCACCAGTTGTGATAATTGGACCCACGCCATTGCACAAGGACTGGATGAAAACGTTCATTACATCAGCCTACTCGTCCCATCTAATCTAATCTAATATCCCACGGGTATGAATGTACTGCATTTTTTTTTCTTTTTTTCTGGGCTGCCAGAGGAGTATGAAACTCTCAATTAACAAACAAAGAAATACTTAGGAAGCTTCAGTCTGTGAATCTCAATATTACAACTTTTTTTTTTTTTTATCGTCTTTTACCATCATATATTATATGACTCGTGTGACTTTTGAATAGCTATAAAGTTGCAACTAAATCTATAAACTTACTTATTAAGCATTGTTCAAATTGGTACGATAATTCATCCCAAAAACAAAGTTTATAGAAAGTCCCTAAACTTTTTCCTTTCTAATCACTTTTTGTTTCCTTTAAAGTTCATCCATGATCCATCACTTTTTTTTTTTTTAGTAAACTTACTTAAGGAATTGTGAAAAAAAAAAAAAAAAACAAACTTAGATACTTTTCGAAGGGTTCCGTCGATGAAACGTAAGCTCCCCTTTCTTGACTTGACTTGGCACGCATTTGGTGGGCCTTCTACGAAAACTTTTTTACTCATAATATTTAGTACTTTGTTATAATTTTTCTCTTTTTAACCTTAAACAGGTAAAACTATCATTTAATGGTTGCATTTAGCAACGCACGCTTTTCTTTTCTTGCTCCAGGCGCCCAGAAGAGGTGGACAGTAGCAGTACAGGTTGATGAAAATGTTGATGAACTCAATCCTCTAAGAGAAAAATTAAAGTCTACCATTCGAGCTACGCAGAAAAGAAAATTTCTTAAAAAAGGGAAAAAAAAAAGTAGAAAAGAAAAGTATTGCATGGGCTGTCGGTCGTTGGACAGGGTACATTGAAAAAGACTCCATCTCTTTTTTTGGTTTTGATTATGAAGTCTGTATCGTGCTTTAATTATTGCTCACTAATTAATTAGCTGATTAATTAACAGATGAATTGCGTAATTATATATCATGATGGAAGTAGTAGAAAGTAGAAACCTAACAGCTATTTAATATTTGTGAAGTGAAGATTTTTTTTTTCTAACTTTTTATAGTATTTTGCTTCATTAGCAAATATAAGTGTAGATTCTTTGTCGTCGCCGAATAAGAAAAGATTAAATCGTCCATTGGTCTAATTAAGATGTCGGCTTAGTTTTTAAGCTAAACACATTATACATTAATTGGATATGGCATCATTTCTTGTAGTTTAATTTATATTGGTGGGCTTGAGTATTTGAGTCTAATGAGGCAGTATGGTTTTTCATTTTAATTTAGTCTCTTGCGATCTATATCCCTATTTCTCACGACGGACATTTATTTGCTTTTAATATAACAGTGCTTCTCCTTCTCCAGTCAACAATATCTCAATCTATGAAATTGAGTCCTCAAATGTGTATTTCTAAATTCGCTAAATGCAGGTTGGAATAAATAAACTTCTATTTTCTAAATCAATATGGAGTACTGCACAATCTATGCCATTATTTATTAGTTCTGCAGTGGAATGTCCTCTCTCTCTCTCTCTCTCTCTCATTTTCTTTTTCCTTCTGTATTGCCAAATTACGATATTTCTCTTACTCAACAATACAACATTTCTTACATTTCCTTAAAATGTGTAGTAATGTATAACTCTTTTTATTTGTGCATAAGTAGGAAGACACTAGGAACATAACGCACTCACTCATGCAAAATAAATCCAAACTATACAGCGACCCTCCAACAACAAAACTTTAACGTTATTATTATTATTTTTTTCGTCAAAACGGCAACTTGTATATATATTATACAAACGAAAATACAAAAAAAGTCTGAACAATTAGGTAACTACCCTTTATTTAAATTGGAGTGGCTTTAGCCTTACAAACGGCTGAAATTGTTCATTTGATGACCATAGCTAAAGGTTACATGTTTTTCTACTTGTGCACAATACTACAAAGTCACATTCACTATAGAAAATGAATTAAGCGTTTGTGACACGCCACGCTTCTAATCACATAAAAAAGTAGTTTTTAAAAAAAAAACAAAAAACAAAAATCACACAAAAAGTAAAAGCAAGGCTTAAAGTTTTCTCCGGCCTATATAGAGAGACAAACCATTCATCCGCAGCCCTCGCCTGGGCTCTCACTCACTTACTCGTAGAAAGTAGAAACCTCTGCCAGTGCCACCCAGAGAACCAAAACATTTCACCTTTGCCCAGTCATACACCCCGCCGGAACCCGGAGGAACCATGTCGGGGAAGTGCAGTCACCACGAGGGAAAGAAAAAGAAGATCATCAAGCGTCTGTGTGCCGGACTTCTTATATTCAACTTCATCCTCCTTGTAATCATCCTCTTACTCTGGGCCATCATACAACCCAAGAAACCACGTTTCATCCTCCAAGACGCCACAATTTTCAGCTTCAACGTCTCAGCTCCCAACTTCCTCTCCTCTAGCATACAAGTCACCATCTTTTCCCGCAACCCGAATGATAAAATGGGCATTTACTATGATAAATTCGACGTCTACGCCACCTACCATAATCAACAAATTACCTTATACACAGCCATAAACCCGGTGTACCAAGGCCATAAAGATGTTAATGTTTGGTCACCTTTCATTTATGGAAATAACGTCCCAATTGCACCCTATAACGGCGTTTCACTTTCCCAGGATCAATCCAACGGGGTAGTCCAACTGGCCATCAAGATGGATGGTCGTGTTAAATGGAAAGTTGGAACCTTCACCACCGGCCGTTACCATATTCACGTCACCTGTCTGGCTTATATACCTTTTGGCAACCGGGCCACCGGGATTGTCGTCGGCACCGGTATTAAGTATCAGCTGTCACAGAGTTGCCATGTTAGCATCTGACACCAGAACAAATTAAGTTCCGGGCCACCAGTGCAGCACTACTGCTAGTGTTTTTCACTTTATCTAATTACTATAAGCAATTTAAAAAAAAAAAAAAATTTGTTGATCGATTTTTATTTTCATGAAGGATATATCTATTATAGGTCAATGAATTGTTGATTTTGCTAAAGAATAAAAGTGCAAAGTTACAAACCTTTTACAGGTTGTATGTGTGATTATTTACAAATTTAATCACGGTTACAGAGAATGTTCCGTAATTGTTTGGGGATTAATAAAGTCAAATGATGTTTATAGTAGAAGTTCAGTTGCCGTAATAGTATTTGTTTCCATCCCGTTTGATGTTTAATTCCTTTCTTTAAATGTAATGTTTAATTACTATTGTTATTGCTAAATTCTAGATTGATCTTGGACGTTAAGATATGCCTCTGAATTTTTTCAGTTTCTTGATTGTTTTTGCTCCATGAATGCTTCTGAGCTGTTCTGTCTGCTTAGTCTAGGAGTAAATTGGGGCATGCCATGTGCCAGAATTTAGATATTAACTAGCAAAAGAAAATAACAAAGTAGTATTAAGTACTTTTATCTTTCAAATCCTTTCATTAATATAACGTCATTGAATAGATATCGATGCCTTTTCTTAATACAATTATAGGAGAGGACAGAAGTTGAGTTATTCCAAACTGATCTGTTTGAGAAAGTTCAACGAATTGGTTCTCTTTTCTCTTTTGCTTTTTCTTTGATTGAAGTGGGGATACCCTTTAGTTGAGTATTAAAAGCAGGGAATAGTATTAGTACAGTGGAAGGTGTGTTTACCTGTTTGATGGCTTGTTTGTGTAAACAAGTAGAGGTTGATTAGTACTGTGGTGGGACTTACCTGGTCCATAAGTTGGTTATGAAACATATAGGGTGGACCGATAATAAATTATCATGCCCATTCTTCAATATATCGTGCTGAATGTTAGTACAAGGAAATAGGGGATATGGAAATTGGAGCCCTTAGGAATAGAAGTTTTTGTAGGAAACCTTTTCCGTTGGAATAGGAAATATTTTAACAATGAATTATTGGAACGAGAAATCTAGTTAGGCCTTTGATGACACATTAATTTAAAAAAAAAAAAAAGAAAAGAAAAGGGAAAGTGAAAGGTTAGCGAATGGCAGCAGCTAATTGCCAAATTAAACAGGACCAAGGAATAAAATTAACTGTTCTTGAAATTTCTAAAAAGAACCATTTTTGTAAGGTTTATTATTGGGCTAGCTGGACCTAAACGCATGCCATTCCACTATCGTGTAGCGTGGTGTGAAGGGTTCATCTCAACATCCTACCGACTTTTCTTGCCAAGTGTCTAGTGTATAAAACCAGATGTTAAGCTCACTTTTTAAGCCAATTCTGTTTTTCATTTATTTATGTTGACCGTATTATAGTTAATTCTGAAAATATCGATTTGAATACACTTTGGCAAAAGTTAATTTGAAAATTTTATCATAAACACTAATTTCAGCAATACAAAATGTAATTTTCTTTTTGGAGCAATGTTTATTTTGAAAGACAGATCTTTTTCAGTTATTAAAAAATAATAATAATTAATTTTTGAAGAAAATTTGTAAATTTTTATTAAAATTTACTATGTTATACTGTTTTTGCTGAGAGAATCATTGTACTCCATTTCACGCAAGATTCAAAAGATATCTATATTTAGAGCTGGTGACCTAACCCTAGAAAAGATCATTAATTTATCATAAAGAGAGGGAATCAATAGTCTACATAAGGGTGGCCCATTTTAGTTGTCATGGAGTGAACAAATTTGAAGAGAAGAAACTATCATCAATAATCATCCTAATATCATCCACATCCACCACAAATTTTCGCTAAGTAATTAGTGGCTTACATAAAGTAGCATAGCATAGCATGACTTGAGGAAGACCTCCCGCTGAGGTGGGGTTGGAATAGGGATTGAGTCCTTATAATTTGAAAACTTTTAAGTTGGGACAATTTAACTATTAAGATCAAAAGTGAGTAGGTGGACAACTTAACTTTTTCGTTATTGATTCAATATGTACCATCCATTATCAAATTATCAAAAATAACACTTGTGAAGACTCTCCCATGTAATAGTGGATGTGGATGTGCTTTTTTGTTTTGGGGAAGATGGAGATGGAGATGGGTTCTTATCTCACATGGAATTTCGTAGCGGTCCTTTTCAACCCTTCCACGGTCTCTACGCTATAATAATTTTGTGATTGAAAGAGACCTTTTAAGGTTGCCTTAGACTACAGTATTCCTTTCATCTGCCACATAATCTATTCACAACTCAGTTCACCCAACACGTTTAATAATATTGCTTTCTCAGTTTGTGCTATAATGTTGCCAAAGTAAATTAAGGAAGCGTTTGGTTTAGGGGATGAGACAAGGAATGTGTATCAAAGCTAACGATATTATACCAGTTATTTTGTTAATCACTATGTGAATAATTCTATGAGAATAAAAGTGTTAGAATTTGTCCTCTATCATTTTTCAGACTTGAGTATCAAATCGATTAACTTATTAATATAGTGAAAGTGCGAGAAGCATTTCGGTTTTAAAATCAAGCATATAGAAAGGAATCACATAACTTATATGAATAGTGGGTTAATGATTCTCATTGCGATTTAGATTTATGAATTTGAACCAAACAGATGCACAGCTACCACAATACTATTTAGTGCGGAAATTTTCGTTTAACCAGAGATAAAATTGAACGGATGCTCAAAACGAGTGTAAGGGACTCGTAGAAGAACTGATCCGCCATTTGGATACCCCATAGAGTAACACTACTTTTATTTTTTTTATAAAAAAAAAAAGTCGTTTTTAATTCGCTCCACAATTGACTTTAGTAGAATTCAAGAGTTTTACCTGCATGGACTTGATTTTACTAGTTAAAATATATTTGAAATAAAGACTCATTTGCAGCATAATTGTTTAATTTGGGCCATCAATTAATGTATATACTTTGTGCGTGGTTAATCTTTTCTTCACCAGCACAAGAAACAGAAAAAAAATTTGCTCCGCCAGGATGTAGCACATAGGGGTGAGCAAATTCGGTAAATACCGAATTACCGACCGAATTCAAATTGAATTCGGTAAATCGAATTCGGTAATTCGGTCGGTAATTCGAAAAATCCGAAAAAAATAAAATCGAATTCGGTCGATATTCTAAAATAAAATTTTAATTCGGTAATACCGAATATACCGAATTAAATTCGGTAATTGAATTCGGTATCAAATACCGAATTCGAATTACCGATTTTAGTAATATTTCCATGTTAGAATTGGATATCCACTTTTTAGGCTGTTTTATTGGGTTTATTAGTTAGGCTATGAATTAAGCCTTGTATGGTTGGGGTCTTACGGCCCAATTAACAATTCTCTAAAACTCCATCCACCGGCCTTCACTCCAACCACAAAACAAAAACAAAGAATCCCAATCCCTAAATCTAAATCACCTCTCCAAGCTCTCAAACCCCCTCGGCTGCTCCTTCTCCAAATCACCTCTGCAGGACTACATCTAATGGTCCCCGCCCATGTTTACTCCAACGCATCAAGGTAACATGGCTGTGCCAACGATTACCTGCGGTGAAAGTATTTTTCTGTCGATGACTACATATTTGGCAAGGGAAAAGATTTTCTAGTTGATAATCCGAAATTTGTGATTTTGCTTAAGTTGCTTACAACCAACCAGCTATCCAATCTTACTACTTTTTTGTTTTCTAGTCAATTTGCTAAGAATTCTAACTACCGTGATAAGTATCTGTATGGTTGATAGCTTATTAATTGATGATGGATTTGGGATTTTTGCTTGTGTGATGTTTTCTTGATTTTAGATGTGGGTGACTATCTAATGCTCAATAATTGATTTGAAATATTACTTTTTCAATTGTTCATCTGATTCTGGAATCTGATTTAGAACAAAAAGGTGATAAATAAAATGCTTGGATGGTCAGTTGACAGTAGGACTCCAGTAGCCGTTGCAGCTACACTTTGCTACCGTTTTTTTTTTTTTTTTTAGGATACCGAATTCATTTACCGATTTACCGATTTGAATTCGGAATCGAATTCGGATCCGTATTTATTGAAATCAAAATCGAATTTGGTCGAAAAATTTAAAAAAAAAAATACCGAACTTACCGATTTCGATCCTCCCGAATTACCGAATACTGACCGAATCTCTGGCACATGAATTTATAAAACTCACACGGCGTATCTGAACTGGGCTGGACTTGAGGGGCTATTATAGCAGAGTGGGCCAGATCCAAACTAATCAGAGGATGTCATGCAGACTCTGTTTTATTTTGGTCAAATGAGGTTTCTCAAATCCAAGTTGAAGGGACTCAAGGGAACGAATTTGGGTTGGGCTCATTCTGACCAACAAGGCCGTTTCTGGCCTTCAAAATACTTTGTTTTCAAGAATCAACTTCTGACCGAATCCCTTGGGAAATCTCTAAATACTTGTGAAATAGAACTAGTTATTGATTACAAATAATAATAATAATAATAATATTATTATTATTATTATTATGAAAATTGTTGTCATCCGAAGATTGTGGAGTTAACACACACTAGTTCAAAAACTAGAGCATTAACAGAAGAAAACTAGTTCAAATTTTTATTTTATGTCCTTTGGATTTTAAGTTCCAAAAAAAAAAGAAAAAATTGGACCTAATTGGACCTCTTAATTTTATTTCCCGGGTTTTCTCATCCATTTCCTCCACAAGCCAGTGTGGAAATTAATGTATGGGTCATGACTTCAAGCCAACATCCCAAAGTGCCACTCATTTCGCTTGTTGTAACCGAACCCCAAAAAGGTACGTGTAACCGTTTCTTACCTCTTCGCAAAAGGGCTGTATCAAAATGTCCATCCAATTTAGTAACGAACAATATCTCCAATTTCACTAACAAAGAAATTTGAGATAAGAATACCTTACTACTAAAGAAAGAAATTTGAGAACAGGCCATAAGTCAATGGCTTCAATATGTATTTGGAAACTGCCAAGCACCATCACCATCAGTTTCTCTTTT